>JARHVA010000601.1:4792500-4989700 GCA_037957365.1 Torreya grandis | reverse complement strand
CACTATATCACGATGGGAAATGTGTAATAACAAAAATGACTAAATATAATAACCAAAGATGGTAAAAAGGGATAATAAAATGTTTGTAAACCATGAAAAATATTTGAACCAAGTTAAAACAAATAAAATCACACATTATCACATTGGGAAGTATGAAAATAATGTAATAAAATAGAAGGCACATGAAAACCAAACGGTATAAAAACAAAACAATTAAGTCAATCAATCATACTAAATCACATTGGGAAGTATAAAAGAGAAATTAAATTGGAAAAATGAGCTTAAATTGATCACACTAATTTAAGCTGGGAAGTATGAAAAATTGAAGAGAAATGGTTTTAATCATACATGTGATCGAAAAATAAGAAGATAAAAGTGAAAAATCAATGAAGTAAGCATAAAACATACTATATCAAGATGGGACTCATGTAATGATGTGTAACTCATAATCAATCACTACCTATCTCAAATTTGACACATGTAATTTCATTATGATGTGGGTATTGGAATATTTTGTGAGCAAGGCCTAGTCCTATTCATGGTATTACACTGAAACTCACAAAGGGAACACCAATGAGGTGGAAAAAACTATAGGAATGATGTTTAAAATAATGGTTTAAAATGTGGTAATTTATGTGGAAGGCTTGGTCCTACCCATGTTCTTACAATATAACTCACAAATGGGATCCCTATGGGCATGATCACTTAACAAACAATATTTCTCAAGGGGAAATATTATGAATGTTTGTAAATGAAAGAGGGAATGTAAAAAATCATAATGTATTCATCTAGGATAAGACCTTAGGAAACATGAAGCATACTAAATACATATAAAAGACACTAAGTGGCTAGTGACCATCAAAATACAAAGGATACCCATTCACAATAAGTACAAAGCCATATATGCAAATAAGTTAGATACTAAGATCAACTCATGTTGGTTTTATTGAATTTTTTTGACCCAAATAAAAATTAACTAAAATTAATTTAATTTTCGCTAATTTTTAAACTTTTCAAAAACCATGACAACACCTTCGCTATTTATTAGTGTAAAAAGTGGTGATATCCAAGTCAAGCATGCTTTGATTGATGAAGGCTATGACACTTGTGATACTTCCCTTAATTTTATTAAAACACTTGGGTACTTTGAATGCAATCTAAAATCTACCCAGTTCTTTGTGACGTCACCAGAATGATATTTGCTCAAGTAACAGGGACATTTTGACTACTTTAGGTTGGATTTTTTAAAAAATTAGCAGACTTAGAAGAATTTGAATTTTTAAAATTTTTATTTTGCTCTTGGAATTTGTTGAAACCGCTCGTACTCCTGGTAAATCTGCGGTGTGAGTCAGATTTCCTGTATGGGCATAAGTACTTTCAAGAATTGGATGCCCATACAGACACCACTATTTTGACAATTAATAAATAACTAATAAAATAACATTTCCAAAAAAGGTCTCTTTTAGTTTATAGGGAAATGGGGACATCACAGTCCTCTCTTCCAAAATTGCTTGCTCTCAAGCAATCCAAAACAAGACTTCTTGGATAAAGCATCTGCAACCATATTATTTTTACCTTTTACATATTCAATATCAAAATCATAAGCTATCCTCACTTACCCATTTTTGTTGCCCATCATTTAGTTCCTTTTGATCGAGAAAGAATCTCAAGATATTGTGATCTGATTTCACAATGAATTTGCGACAAACCAAATATCCCCTGAATTTACTCAAAGCATGCATAACCGCCAACATCTCTTTGTCATAAATGGAATAAGATTTTTTTGAGTATATATAAAACATTTACTTTGTATTATATAAAACATATGATCTCTCTCTCTCTCTCTCTCTCTCTCTCTCTCTCTCTCTCTCTCTCTCTCTCTCTCTCTCTCTCTCTCTCTCTCTCTCCTCTCTCTCTCTCTCTCTCTCTCTCTCTCTCTCTCTATGTGTGTGTGTGTGTGTGTGTGTGTGTGTGTGTGTGTGTGTGTGTGTGTGTGTGTGTGTGTGTGTGTGTAGATTTTGATAGTTGGATTTGATCTTATGAGTTATACATGATTGTGGATATTGATGCATGGATATGTTTCTTTCTAGCACAGGTATTTTTATTTTGTTGTATATTCTATGGGAAATATATGTTGAGTGTTTATTTTCTATCATTATGTGATACACATTCATGGTTAAAAATAAAAAGGGGAAAAGGACTTAGAAAAGTATAATTAATCAAAAATAAATGCACTACACACTATATCACGATGGGAAATGTGTAATAACAAAAATGACTAAATATAATAACCAAAGATGGTAAAAAGGGATAATAAAATGTTTGTAAACCATGAAAAATATTTGAACCAAGTTAAAACAAATAAAATCACACATTATCACATTGGGAAGTATGAAAATAATGTAATAAAATAGAAGGCACATGAAAACCAAACGGTATAAAAACAAAACAATTAAGTCAATCAATCATACTAAATCACATTGGGAAGTATAAAAGAGAAATTAAATTGGAAAAATGAGCTTAAATTGATCACACTAATTTAAGCTGGGAAGTATGAAAAATTGAAGAGAAATGGTTTTAATCATACATGTGATCGAAAAATAAGAAGATAAAAGTGAAAAATCAATGAAGTAAGCATAAAACATACTATATCAAGATGGGACTCATGTAATGATGTGTAACTCATAATCAATCACTACCTATCTCAAATTTGACACATGTAATTTCATTATGATGTGGGTATTGGAATATTTTGTGAGCAAGGCCTAGTCCTATTCATGGTATTACACTGAAACTCACAAAGGGAACACCAATGAGGTGGAAAAAACTATAGGAATGATGTTTAAAATAATGGTTTAAAATGTGGTAATTTATGTGGAAGGCTTGGTCCTACCCATGTTCTTACAATATAACTCACAAATGGGATCCCTATGGGCATGATCACTTAACAAACAATATTTCTCAAGGGGAAATATTATGAATGTTGTAAATGAAAGAGGGAATGTAAAAATCATAATGTATTCATCTAGGATAAGACCTTAGGAAACATGAAGCATACTAAATACATATAAAAGACACTAAGTGGCTAGTGACCATCAAAATACAAAGGATACCCATTCACAATAAGTACAAAGCCATATATGCAAATAAGTTAGATACTAAGATCAACTCATGTTGGTTTTTTTTAACAAGAAAATTAAAATGGACCTACCTTCCCACAACATGTTCCCCATTCCTTAGGACCCCTTAGAGAGCCATCGATCTACTATGAAGATTGGGTAATTGTGTGAGAAAGTAGGTATCACTAAAATATTTTTTTTATTCTCTTTTTCAAATCTACTGGCCTACCGCACCCCAATGGAACTCAAATCTATCATGAGGCCAATTATGTATTTTGAAATTCAATTAGAAAGAAGGAGATATGCTTCAAATCACATATTTTAGTGTGATTCAACTTTTGAAAGTTGAATGTTGCCTTTTATATCATTACCTTTTGTTTAAATTATTTGGATTTTAAATTTATATGGATTTTAAAATTCCTCCTCTATACGTATTTGGAATAACCAAAATGAGGGATAAAAGTGATACACACAAATGAGATTTAGACTTTAGATAAAGGAAGCTAAGTAACTAAAGACACAATTGACTAAAACTCTTAAGATTACCTATGAACTAGTATGTTATCTCAAGTTTCAACCATGTGTATGCTTAGTTTGAAAAAGGAAATAAGGAAATAAAGGGAGGTCCAAAGTGAAACAGTAGGATAGATCATTACAATGACATGAATTTTTTTCTAACCGATCACATGGTAAAGATAAATTACTAAGGAGAGCCAAATTTATATAATCAAATTCCAATAATTATTCATGTTGAATGAGATAAGGTAGCAAATAATCATGAGAAAAGAAAAAGACATCCATGAAAAAAAATAAACTCATGAATATAATTATGTAATCATGGAAAGTGAAAAAAAACCATAAGAGAATATGATAGAAATGAAACCAAATACAACACATAATGAGAAATATAAAGATCCATATAAGATAGATAAGTGAAGCAAACTTTGATATAGAGTCAAATGATATAAGATATAAAGAAAAGTTGGATCACAATTCCAATCCAAAATCATAAGGAAGATGAAAGTGAAATAACACCATGTTATGTTCATAAATACTGATAAATCCATCTACAAATATTATCCATGACATTGGATATGTATCTATGAAGTTGGAACCTAATTGCAGCAAGAGTCTCATCGATCCTCAAGGAAAGCTTTGAAAAGACCTCTCATCGAATCATATCTACAAAAAATGTAGGTAGAGTTGAAGGATCATGCTCATGAAGGCCCTCATGCATAGAATACTCAAGAAGGGGAGAAGATGTTAGAATAGGAATGGTAGCTATGATACAAGGAGATGGTGCCACAGGTGGAAAATGAACCATGGGTGGGGGAGAAGATGTTAGTGGTGTGAGATCCATAGGTGAAGAAGGAACCATAGGTTGAGTGGGAGCCACATGTGAAGAAGGGGGGCCTTTTTATGTGGATGACCTATGGGAGGGGGAATATTAGGAACATGAATAATCATGAGGATACTACTAAAGGATGCAACAATGATCGATGTGATGGGTACTACACTAGTGCCAAAGACAATATACCTCTCCATATTTGATAATATATTTAGGTAATGTATTATTATTTTTGGGAAACTAGGGTCTAGTTCCTAAATAATAAAGGGTCTAGAGTAAGGAAAAAATCTAATTAAATACAATAAAAATATAGGCTTTAATCAACTTAATTGCATATAGAAAGAAATAAACTTATCTGGAAAAATAGGTTGAAAAAAATGATTTAGGGCTTGAAATATCCTACACAAGACTATGAATATGTCAAGAACCTGGATCTAGGTTTCAGTCTATGAAAGGATAGGAGCACCAAAATAGGACACCCTAGGTGCTGGTGTTTATAGTCCTTTTCTACCACTGTTATCCCCAAGACATGAGTTTTTTGGGTTTTATCCACTATCTCGGTGTGAGCCTATATATGAAATTTTAGAGGTTAAATGTTAACAGAGCTTGTTGTAGTTCCATTTCAATATCCAAACCCTGGGTCTATATACACACACAAAACAACAAATGCATCAAAATTATAAGGGGGAAAAGTAGGTTAGGGGAAGTATGATTGCATGATCTAGAAACCTTGCTATCCTGATTGCTACCTATATTAACCCTCAAACTAGGGTCTCAGATAAAATGTATTTCTCCCTTAGGAATGTGCATAATCAACACACATGATAGATAAAAGAATGAACTTTCACCTAGGCCCTTCCTTGATCAAGCATGCAAGTTTATGTGTGATGTAGAATGTTGAGCTATATTATCAACTAATTTTTAATTATGAAATGTGCCAAAGTAGTAAGTGCTAGATATAAAATGCCTTGTTTAGTCCTTTATATAAGAAAAACTTTATTTTGAATTTGGGAGCTTTTTCCTATTTGGCTAACATTTGGAAAACTTAAGGATGAAGATAAGAAGGGATTGGAACTCATTAAACAAGGGAAACTAAGTGTTGGGACTCAAAATGCCATTGGACAAGAGTGCTAGAAATTGACACCCTATGGTTCAACATTATAGTCCAATCCCAGTGCTCCTATCCTATAGGCTCAAGACTTAGGGAGATGGAATTAGCACAAAAAATTTGACTTGGCTGAGGTGGAATGACCATTTGAAAAGTTTGGGATGACTGGGAATAAGAAAAGGTGTCTAGAGCATGAAACAAGATCAGGATGAGTAAAAACAAAAGACATGGCTAATGTAAACAAGGCTCATATTCTCTAGTCAGAGTTTCCTATGAAAGTAATATGAAAAGACATGATATGTGTGGTTTCTTGAGCAATTTAGGGTATATACATTTCCCCCCTTTTTATTCTAGTGATGTAATGAAATGAATTACTAGAGTAAAAGAAAGAAGAAAGGAATGTGTACCTAAACCTACCTACGTGGAGATGAATGTGCTGCAAATGGTCCAACTCACTTCCTATATAGGGAAGTGGATGGAGAGTCGAATAGTGCCTAGAGAAAGAAGGAATCCCTGAAATGAATGCCCCCTATACTAAATCTGAAAGTGGAATTCATGTAACATGAAGGAGGGCAATGCTTTCCCCCTGTGCTAAATTCGACTGAAATGAGAAATGCTCAGAGGCCCAAAACCAATGTCTGCCCTCTTTCCCAAATAAACTCATGTAATCTAGGATGAGTGTAAAGAATATGTATGTTGTGAAGAGGAAAATATATCATGCCCTGACTCTAAATATCTGAACTATAACTAAGAAATGCTTGGAGGCCTAAAACCAATGTTTGTCTTCTATCCCATAGAAACTCATGTAGTCTGGGTCTGGGTAATGTAATGGACCAATCGCTACAGACAGTTATGTGTTCCAACCTAGTGATAACCTAGGTATAGCTAGGTATAATCTAAAACTTTGGTAAATGTGCAAGAAGAGAATGGCATGTCTTTCCATTCCAATTTATATAATCCTAGATGATGAAGAACATGAACATTTATGACATGCCCCCAAATCTGGTATGTGAGTGATACATATGTATAATTTGGTAATCTATATAAACACATGTGATATGACCTATCATTCCATGCCTAATGTGAAAAATTGGAGATCAAAACACTGATCTTTTCACTATGCCTATAATCTTCTATCTAGTCCTATAACTGTGTCATGTTGTATGAAGTTGTATGTGTGAGATGTGTAGTAATGTACATGCCCCCAAATATGGTATTTGAGTCTTAATATGTATTGAAGTCACTATGAATCCATGTAATCTAAACCATTATATCTATAAACTGAAGGTATATCCCCCTGAATGTCATTAGTAACGCTGAGTGACCCCTATCATTTGAATCACTATATATTTTAACTGATTTGAGCTAAATTTGGTAGTTTGAATATTGGAGGTGTAAGAACCATAGTGTATCCACTTATGAGAGTGGATGGGTATGCTTGGTAAGTGTAGGAATAGGAATAGTAGGAATGATGCCCCCCTTTTGGGGAGAGGGGTGAAATTTGTGATAGAGGAGGTTAAGCCAAAATTGATGACTAGTGGCATAATAGTAGAAACAAGGTTAGTATAGTTTGAATTGATTAAGAAGTTGGTTGGTTGATTGATTAGACTAAGTTGTTTAAATTAGAACAAGTTTTGATTGGTGATGATCAAGGCATGTTGGGTGTAACATAAATATGGATATGTGCATGCAATATTAGGAAAATGAAGTATTAAAAGAGTGAAGCTCACGTGATGTTGAAGGTATCATTATGATTTTGTGGAATAAAATGGTTTGCAAAATGAAGCTACAAGGTTCAAGTTATGGGCAAAATGGTATTTTTCTTTGAATGAAAAAGTTGTTTGATATAGGAAAATTGTATTAATTCTTGATTCATTTACGTATTAACTAGTTTGAGATTTGGAGCTTTGAAGTGAGAGATATGTCAAGGAAATGAGCACCTGTCATGACCCAATTTGAGTAGTTGATAGCCTAAGTTGAGGCTGATGGTGATGTTAGCCTAGTGAGTAATCCTAATGCTTGACTTTTGTCTATTTTGAAGCCTATTTTGGTGATTTTTGAGCTATTTAAAGTAGCCTAGGACAATTTTCATTGATTCCAACACTCTTATCCTAGAGCTAGCACTCTTATCTAGGGTTCAATGCTATTGTCGAGGTATCAATGCTCTAATCTAGTGTTTTTGTCCTATACCCAACATTTTTGTCCTAGATGCTTGATTTTTTGAGATGTTGCTTGGTTAGGTACTATTGTTTTTACTTCATTAGTAATTTGGCATTGTGGACTGATATATATGCTATTTTTTGGTGTTTTAAGGGTGAGGTGTAGATGAGAGAGTTATAAAAGGGCCAGGTTATGGAGACATTACAGATGATATCATTGTCTGCTAATGAGAGAGCTATCATGGATAGGGCCAGATTGGGTCATGTGTATGACCTAACACAGTGTAGTGGGATAGATATCTGATTATTGCCTTATGTGAGATGTGGAATGTAGATACATGTAAGTTCTAGCTTCTTACATGGGATATTATTATGACACTAAAGGATGTGTATCACATTTTGCATTTATTGGTTAGTGGATGATGGGTGACATTACAAGATGACATGGGTGGTGATGCTATTATCATGCATCTTTGTATTTTGCTAGTGTACCTTCAGGTATACATCAAAGAGGTAGTGATAGTGATATACTACTCTTAATTATAGTACAATCTAGTGTTTTGTATATGTAGAAGTGTTTGGCCATATTATTGGCCTCATTTTTTGCTATGGATGGGAGTGGAGTGTTGATTGCATATAGGATGCATAGGATCATGCATAGTGTAGAGGTATATAGAACTATCTTCTCATGGGTTAGGACCATGCTTGCCCACCTATATAGGGATATTTATTGGTTCATACAAGAGGACTTCAATGCTGGTGTGAGTGCAGCTACCTTATTGCATTATTGGGCTTATGAGCACATAGCAGTTATATGACCAATTGGATTACCTAGGCTAGAGTGGGAACCTTTGTAACCATTTGGGGAGTGGTGGATGAGTACATTGGATATATGGTCTCTTAGGATAGATCATTACATATGATTTTTAGATATATTGGTGGCTCATGATATCATATGGAGGTAATACAAAATATTTTCTAGGTGGGCTGAGGATGAAGTGTAGTTGCAGTATATGAGGGTTAGTTGTTGGATACATGACCACTGGGTTGGAGTGTAGGAGCACTTTTAGTATGAATGCATGACTAGATATTTTTGGGTACCACATGATGTGCCCCCAGTGGCATGGGTATGGGTGAGGAGTGCATGGACACCATCAAGGTTAGGAGCTCATGCAAGGCCTATTGAGACTGAGTTAACACCATTACATTTAGTTGCAAAGGACATGGTTATAGATATTCTTGACGTAGATGATGTTGGATGTACAGAGGCATACACCACATGGTGGGCTAGGCATTAGTGGAATCCATTATATCTTATTGATGGAGGAGATGATTTTGAGTATGATAATCATGCATCGATCTAGATGATGGGAGGTAAGCAATAATTATTTTTGAATTGTGTATAAGTTTGTGCTTGTTTAGTTTGATTTGAAAGTATATATCTAATGTAGTGTTTTACTTTATGTGTAGGTGGAGTGAGAGGTACGTAAGATGAATCAAAGGCTAGGTCAAGAAGTAAATATGATGAGTACTAGGAGACCATCATTGAGCCAACACTTCAAGAGCTTACACATCATGTACCTAATGATGTAGTGGAGGAGGTTTGATAGAGAGAGCGACAATTATAGTCAGTGTTCATCCTCATTTTTTTGATAAATCAGTGATAGAGATAGTTGCATATATTAGACCAATAAGAGAGAGATGAGTTGAGGGCTGAGTTAGATAGGCATAGGATACCTCCACCCAATTTTGGATTAGTGCATACAAGGATTATGGATGAGTACACAAACCTTTAGAGGTGGTATGCTAACTTGCATGAGGAGTATGGTTAGTTATTGGAGTGAGAGAGTCACTATAAGATGCATTAAATATCTTGAGGAGGTGTGGGGTCATCGAGTGTTAGGTTGGATTATGGGACTAGTACTAGAGGAGAGAGTGAGATTGAGAGTTAGGGCTTGACACCCATTCATGATTGATTTTATATGATGTGATGTATATGTTTTGAAAATTTTGTTATATATATATATATATGGATATTGGTTTTGATTTTGACTCTTTCATTCTGTGTTATGGGATTTGAAATATATTGCTATATTTTTTGCAAATGGTTAATTATAAATAGTTAATTTGGTATTGATACTAAGGTTGCATATGTTTGATAAGATAACATTTTTGGATGTGATTTGATTGTTAATGATATGTCCAAGTGTGATGTTAGGTTTTATTTTGAATCGTATGTAAGTAAAGAACTTGTGCTAGTTTTGTAATTGGTAAATTTCTTTGATAAAGTAAATTGGTTTAAGATTGGAAAAATAGGATATTGGTAAGGTTAGGATTTTGATAATTTGGTTTGTCTAGGGATGCCTTATTTGGAACTAGGAATTTTAGTTGTTAGTAGAAGGGGATGTAAGAGAGCATTCTGTGCTCAATTCCCTAATATTGGATTAAGAATACAAAGGCTAGTCCTTTGGCTCCATTGTTGCCCTAATAAACAAAGCTATGAACTAATACCAGTATGAATATGTGTGATATATCTATCTAAACCCTAATGTCCAATTGAACAAGTGCCCATACTGCTCATGCTATGTAGGAACATATCCTATATTTTATACTATTTATTGTGCACTAACTATAGCTGTGCATGGAGACTCTATCAAATGTAACCTTATTAGATGTGTAACTGAAGCTATGTACTATGAAGAAGGCTTATCTATCCACAATCATAGTGGATTGCTACATGAAATAACACCCTATGGCCTTTGTTGTGATGCATATGACTGAGCAATTTATCAAACTAGAACTATAACTTATGATGGAGAGTCATCTAATCATAATAGTAGTGGGTTGCTACATGAGATAGGACCCAAAAAACTAGGCCATAGTGATTATCTCTTTGGATCAGTACTCTATGATGTGGTTTCATTTCATCTTAACCATAGTGGGTTTTTGTGTGAGATAAGACCTAGAAAACTTGATCCTAGTGAATATCTCTCTGGAGTCATACTCTATTATGATGCATCTAACTGTGTTGGATATGTATATGGAACTGCATTATGTATTCCTCAAACTATAGTGCTATATGTAGGATAATCTCATTGTACTAGTTTCTAAACCTTCTAAATAAGTGAAATAGAAGATCTCCTATGAGGCTTTATCTTAGAACCTACATTATTCTCATGATGAGTGACTGATGATTCCTATAAAGGAATATCCTAGAATGACTCAGTCATGGAGGAATGAAGTCTCAAAATCCATGATATAGGAGATCTTAGTGCCCCCTATGTAAATGATATGATGTCATTATGAATACATCTATTAATGCAATCATTAAGTCCATAACAATCATTATCTCTGTGTCCATGGATACAATGATAGTTACAAAAGGTTTGATGTGGCTATCTATGTAAGAGATGTGGATCTCATTGATGAGTAGAAGGTAATGTGATTAACCTTATATCTAGTAGTGCTAATAATATGACACATGGGCTATCTTGGTCTGAATCAAACTGTAATGGTGCCTTATTGTTGTTCTCTATAGTGCATACTATAGGTTATGATTTAGAAATTGGCTCTCTGTTCTTAACTAGTTGTTTTTCTAGTTGAGGTCTCTTATATTATTTAGGACATGGTGGATGTTGTGTGTTAGGAACTATAGATGGAGGTATTACTATTAATTCTAGAGTAATTTGATCAACTAAATATGCCTTAATCAATCCCAATTTCTTTTCCAAGGCTAGAACTGTATAACATAAGTGCCTAAAAGATGACTCTATATGATATAATAAATGCTCAAGGAGAGGTTGATGAAGACCCTTAATAAAGATATGTTGAATCTCTAAATCTATTGGTTTGTAGATCAATCTTAACATGTGGATCTTAAATTGTAAGATATAATCACTAGCTCACTTTGAAGTATTCTGATGCAATGTGCCAAGTTTCTCATATCTAATGGGAGGGCCCATGTTTTTTATTTAATATCTAAGAAATGCCTCCTCTAAGTCATCATAAGTGTGCAAGGAGCCAATGGGGAGTAGATGAAAGAACCAATTTTGTGCTTCCCCCACTAATATCTATTGGAACAACTTCAGTAGAATCAAATGACTCGCATGAGATGGTAAAGCCTTTCGAAAGGTTTGAAGGTGTATGAATGGATCTCTAGTTCCATCAAAGTGAAGCAATTATGGTATCTATAAATGCTTAGGCAATGCATATTTTAAGAATGTCTTTAGAAGAGGGTTACCATGTAAATAATTAGCATCCATCCAAGACTTATAAGCCTTATTTTCCAAGGTGAGGAGATGTACTTGGTGTTGTAATTAACCAACTGCATGCATCAAAGAAATAATCTCCTGGGATGGTATATTAACATCTTGAAGTGGCTCATTTAATCATTGAATTTGATCATTAATTTTAGCCATGGGAATGCTACACTTAGAAATTGGATCATAGAGAGGGGGTGTGCTCACTTGAACCTTTGAAGGAATGGTAACTTGGAACTTAGTGGAGGGATGTGAACTACCATTCTCTTTCAGTGAAGAGTGAGAAATAAGTGCTACTGTAGTAGGGGGTGGCTTGGGAGATTCATTGGTATCTTTATGTTTTATTGAATCACATTTTAATTGAGTAGAGGATGTGATGTTACTATTAACATGTGTATTATTTGAAATAGAATCATGCATACAAGTAGAAACAACATTTAGTAGTGCATTATGTTTGAGAGGAAGAGTGAGAGAAGAGTTTGAAACATGAGATGAATTTCCTTCTTCACTATGTACATAAGAATCATCATTATTTCATGCATTATCATAGATGAAATATTGTTCACAGTCACTCTCATTTTCATATTCATTTACATGTTCACTATTGTATTTATTATCAATTCCATTGTCACTAGGGAGACATGTAAGAGAATAATTTAAATTTTTTCTAATATGCAATAAATTATCATGTTAAATTAGAATATTATGTGCATCTATGTTATCCATGGATGGAGTGTATGCATTTTTTTCATTTACAATATTAGAAGTAAGAGAAATATAGTTATCATTTAGACATTCTTTTGATAAAGTAGATTTAATAAAATGGCATGTATCATTTGAATTATGCATTGGCAATTTGATTCTATTGCATTTATATTATTGTATTTTGAATATAGAAGTAGTAAAAGAGAGAGAAAGAGAGATTAGGTTCACATAGAATAAAGTTATCACAAATAATAGGTTCACTTGGAAGTGCATGACTAATTTATTCATTTGGTGCATTGTGCATAGGAGAATGAGGTGAAAAGTACCTTTCCCATTTGTCAAAATTATTTTTTGTACAAGAAGGAATAAAAGAGATAGGTTTGAGAGAAGAATATGCATCTACTTTTTATTCATTATCACTTTCACATGTATCATCATATTCCTCATTACAACAATAGTAATTATCTTCATTGTAAATGAAATCATTTTCCACATGTTTAGCTAATGTGCAATTTTACAAATTTGTCCATTCATTGTCATAATTATGAGAAAAATTTAGAAATGGATCTATGGGATTAGAGGGAAGAAGTGCCTTAGTGGCCATTTTATTTCTTTCACCAAAGAGAATATGTAAAAGTATTATTAAGAAAATAAATGCAATAATAACTACTAACATAGAGATTTTAAAAATATTTTTGGCACACCAAACAATTTACAAAAATTCCAAAATATTTTTCTAAAAATTGCAACGAAGGAAGGCTTGAGGTTTCAAGACCTAGTTTAGGAATCTAGGGTTTCGGGTTAGGATTTTAGAATTTTTGAAAATTATGACAATAATTTAAATTATAAAATAAATTTTAATGAGATAAATGTACAAAAATTAGAATTTGAAATATAAATTTTTTAGAAGGATAACTACTAATATTGTGATTTTGAAAATATTTTTTACACTCTAAATAATTTGCAAAAATTCCAAAATATTTTTCTAAAAATTGCAAGGAAGGCTTGGGGTTTGAGGACCAAGTTTGGAAATCTAAGGTTTTAGGTTAGGGTTTTATAATTTTTGAAAATTATTGCAATAATTTAAATTCTAAAACAATATTTGAATGAAATTAATGCATAAAAATTTATACAAAAATCAAAATTTTAAAGTTGAATTTTTGCACAAAATATGAAGGAAAAACCCTTAGGGTACCTAGGGTTTTAGATTTGTTCATTAAATATAGTAAAAATATAGGTTTTGGTCAACTTAATAAAATTAATTATATATAGAAAGAAATAAACTTATCTATAAAAATAGGTTGAAACAAATGATTCAGGGGTTGAAATCTACTGCACAGGACTATGAAGATGTCAGGGACTTGGATCTGGCTTTCATTCTATGAAAGGATAGGAGCTCTAAAATAAGACACCCTATGGTCCAATGCTATAGTCCTTTTCTACCACTATTGTCCCTGAGACCTAAGTTTTTTGGGTTTTGTCTGTTGTCTTTGTGTGAGCATGTATATAAAATTTTGAAGGTTGAATGTTGATAGAGCTCATTGTAGGTCCATTTCAATCTCCAAATCCTAAGTCTATCTACACACATAAAATAACAAATACATCAAAATCACAAGGGTAAAAACTACATTAGGGGAAGTATGATCACATGATCTAGAACCCTTACTATCCTGATCATTGCTTACATTAACCCTCAAGCTAGGGTCTTAGATCAAATTTAGTTCTCCCTTAGGGAATGTGAAAAATCAACACACACGGTAGATGCAAAAATGAACTTTTACCGAGGCCCTTCCTTGATCAAGCATGAAATTCTATGTGTGATGCATAATGTTGAGCTATATTATTGATTGATTTTTAATTATGTAATATGCAAAAGTAGTAAGTGCTAGATATAAAATGCCTTATGTAGTCCTTTATATAGGAGACTCTTTATTTTGAATTTAGGAGCTTTATTCACATTTGGATGACATTAGGAAAACTTAAGGATGAATCTAAGAAGGGATTGGGACTCATTAAGTGAGGGAAAATGACTATTAGGACTCAAAATGCCATTGGATAAGAGCACTGAAAATGGACACCATAGGGTCTAGCGCTATAGTCCAATCCCAATGCTCCTATCCTATAGGCTCAAGACCTGGGGGGATGGAATTAGCATGGGAAATCTGACTTGGCTGAGGTGGAATGACCATTTGAAAAGCTCAGGATGATTGAAAATAAGCAAAAAGGTGTCTAGAGCATGAAATGAGACTAGCATGAGTAAAAACAAAAGGCATGGCTAATGTGAACAAGGCTCATATTCTCCAATCAAAGTCTCTTATGAAAGGACTATGAAAGACGTGATATGTGTGGTTGCTTAACCAATTTAGGGTTTATACAAGTAACAACTTGGGAAGAGGTATAGCCTTGTCTTTGGGCTAAGGAAGGGTATGGTGCAAGGTATCGATATATTTCCAAATATTTTGATAATGGGTGGAGGAATGATTATCTATGTCATGGAAGTGATATATATGATTATTAGTAAACTTTATGGGTATACTAATGGAATGAGTAAAAATAGGAGTCAGGGAAGGCTATTATAACTAATAGTCTCTAGTCCAATGAATGGTAACTCTATGAATGTCATAGTAAGGGTGATCAACCCATTAGGCAAGTAAGGGATCAAGCTACAATAAAGGAAGAAGGCCATCACTAAGGGGAGAAGGGGTTGGGGGAGAGACTAAATTTGGTTTAGTTTAAGAAGAATCAGAACCAAATGTAGGATGACTCTTAATTAAGGGTAGATCAGGAGTAAGTTATAAACTAGGCTCAGTTAAGGGAGAAGTAGGACACATAGATGGATTAAGGGTAATATCAATCATCTCTAAGAGAAGTAAGCTATAGGAATCTTAGTATCTAACAAAATTATAAGGATTAGTCATATCATGATCCATAATCATGATCTTAAGAGGCTCTATAAAAAATAGAGGTGTGTCATGGAAACACTCCTTCTCTACCCTACAAATAAGAAGAAGAATACTAGAATTAGGAACTATATAATATGGAATATGATAATATGAACATAAATATTGAAACAAAGAAGAATGATAATGAAGGATCTTAGCATTTCTATCCTGAATAAGACCTTCTAGAAATGGATCATCTAAATTATAACCATCATCATAATCAAGAGTATTAAGGTTGATGGTGTAGGTAGGTATGATTTTTCATCAAAAGTTTCATGATGAATAGAATGCCAAGTCTTGGTTAAGACCATGGGTATATCATTGATAGGTGGCTAGTGGGAATGCAACTTTAAGGATAGTAGAAATTAGGAAATGAAATGAAGAGAGATATTCAAATTTTTGATCTTGAGGTTGATCTCGTTTGGCTCATCATCATCGAAGTCTAAGAGGTTAGGTGGTATGTTCTCGATGAGTTTGGGGTGACCATGATAACCTTGAGTAGAGATGATGAGAAAATTGAAACTTTGAGATTTCCATAATGGAATGCTCTACAAGGGTTCAAGGTTTAGAATTTTGAAAACACCACATTCTTGGAATTGTTCAAAATTTTAAGGGTTGGTGTCTCCTTAAATCCTATAGATATTACTATTATGGGGGGAAAACGACACATTGGAAGGAAAAATAGGTGACAGTCCTCATGTGATGAGTCTCAGGCCTACCAAACACAATATTGTAATAAAGGTGAAAATTGAATATCATAACCTTCACTCAAATAATGACAAGTGGGATTGTAATAGGGAGACATACATAACCTAAAAGAGGAATTTTCCTTCGATCATAACCTTGACATGTATTATGTGTGGATTTAAGATTGCACTCACAATATATAAGATTTTTAATGAAATTGAGGGAGGTAACATAAGTACCTAAACCCTGATTAATCAAAGCATGCTTGACTTGGATATCACTAATTTGAACACTTATAAAGAGTACAGGATCATCTACATGAAGAATAATATCATCTGGGATCATGGAAGCAATAGGGAATTTGAGGGAAAGAGAAGTGTCCTTTTTTTCATCTATGTGTATAGACATACCTTCACATTATTTTAAGATACTATCTTCTAACCCAGATAAGGTAGCTTCACATCCTGCAAGGGGTGGATGAGGGATGTTCATTTAGAATAATAGTTGAATTAGGTGGTTGTGATGATGCAAAAATTTTGCATGAGTTCAAGAAAGGGTATTTCAGATGAGATATTAGTACATTTTGCAATAGGGTCACATTCATCATAACCCATGGGTGGACTACTAGAGAAAGGTGTGTAATTTTAGAGGATCTCTTGGGAAGGAAGAGTAGAATTGAATTTAAACTTATGTTGATAAGACATGGTTAGTTTAGTTTGGGGATAAATCGATTGATTATCTTGAGAGGATGGGGTAGTTGATTTAGGTTTGTCTTATGATTGGTTTAAAGAGATGCTATTAAAAGGTTGAAGACTATTGTCAATGGGTAGAAATGTTGGGGGAATTATATAAATAGTGTGAGAGGTTTTATCCAATGGAGGAGTTGGAATTGGTTCTTGAAAAGAGATAAGGTCCTCTTACCCCAAATCTATTAGGTGATATGGGGAAGAATCTTAGATAACATGGAAAGTTTAAGACGTTAGGTGTGTGTGTGTAGGATGTGTCAGGATCTTGCTCCTCAATTAGAGCACATATGATTACTTATTGTATTAGCAACTAAACATGAAATTATACCAGAATCAATAAGTAACTAGAAATATGAAACAACACAAGATTTGAGAGACAATACACAATTGTATTAAATACTTAGAAGAAAATACAATAAAGAAGATGCCACTTCTTCTTCCACCTCAAAGGTTCGCCACGCCTCAAGACCTTCTTCCCTCTCTCTCTCTCGGTCCCAACAATCAACTCAAATATAGAATTGATGTTCACCTCTCCAACCAGTCAGTAACACGCTGCCAGTACACCAAGTACACAACCATACTCCAAGTAGATCTCCTGCTCTCTGCTATTACCTGCAAATCACTAGACCTTACTCACCATGTAGATATCTCTACACCCCTAAAGAACCCTTGTCCTTGCCTCACCAAGTCCTTATGATTCTTCAACCAGTACCCCAATGGATCAGCTCTTAGACCTTGCAGACCCTGCAACTCTCCCTGTTCATACACTCTCAGCACCCCTTTGGAACTAGGAGAAGCTACACTAGCTCTCTCTAAAAGCTCAATGGCTTTCTAGCACACATTTACAATACAACCAATGAGTCTCTTAAATAGATCTCATGCAAACAATAATTAGACAGCTAATTACAATAATTAGATCCACAGCTTCTAGTCTAAATTTGGCTCTTAACATGCAAACACTTGGTTTGTTAGCTAACTGCCTGTAACATTCGCAGTCTGAACCACACAGGTGACCGACGTCGGTCCCTATTAGCCTGGGGGTGCCAACACCAGCCGATCTCTAACTGACATCAGTTGCCTTCTATCTGTACCCTACTGACATCGGTTGTCCTGGCTGACGCCGATGACTGTAACACTCAGCAAACACTCTGCAACCTCCCTAACTCCTCCTGTTCGCATCCTGGTGAAGCTTTTAGCTCCACAACCTAACAGGATGAGAATCAATGAAAGTAACTACCCTTCACATATTATTCATATTTACCACCTCTTTGGTATATTTTTTGATAAGACTTTCAACATTATTGGTGGAAGGGGTAGGCTTGCCATTATTGTATTGAAGATTAGGAAGAGGGTCTTTCTATATGGCTAGATGAGCATTATATTGGTTCAAAGCTTGATTTTTATTTTGTGTTTCATGATCTTTGGAGGCAATATATAAGGCTTGTTGGCATTTAAAAATGAGGTAACCATGATCAAAATTTAGACTAAGGAGGAAATCCATAGCTAAGTTGCATAATTGCCTAAAAGTCTCGTGAGAGTGACCCCAACTAGCATGAAACCAACAAAATTTATTTTGATCATACCACTATTTCATAGGGTGAGTGGGGTCAAGATCTCATGGAAGATTCCTTGGTAGATGATTTTAGAGCTCAATTAAGGATAAAAGATTGTGAACATTTATGTTATTTATTTTAGAAAGCTAAGGATTAGGGGTGTTGTTTAAAGGAGAAGCTTACTTTGTAATAGGGTTGGGAGCAATGGCTTGAATATTATGAATGTTATCATAGGAATCAATGACACCATTATTATTAGTATGATGATTTTTATTTTTTAGGAACATGTGATTTCTTATGGGAGGTTGGGATGACTCAAACTATCGCATGAGAAATATTGGCATTTGGTTTGGTCAATGGCCTCTTCCAAAGTTATTAGAGAGAAATTCCTAACCTGATATTGCAACTTGGAATAAAGAGCACTAGTGAATATATGAAAGATATTATCATCTACCATGTTATTCTCACACTTATTGGATAAGGTATTCCACTGTTTGATGAAATCTTGTGCAGTTTCGGTTTCAAGTTGCTTGTAATTGATAAAGTGAGCCAAGGTATTCTCAGGGAGGTAACTAGTTTGAAACTCTTGAACTAGAGATTTAACTAGATCAACCAAGCTGGTGATATAATGGGACTTGAGTTGATTATACCAATGTAAATCATCTCTAGAGAGGGTTTTTGCTGATAAATTGGTAGCAGTAAAAGTATTTAACTTACAAAAATATTTGTAAAGATTACCAAATGTTTTTAAATGTAAGGTAGGATAAATTGAACCATTTTAATTAATGGTAGGTGTGATACATCTTATGTATTTATTAGCAATTTGAGGCATGAGAGGTTCATTTTGAAGATGTTTAATCATTTTTTTTAATAAGGGGTGGTGAGGGAATGAGTTTGCCATGGGAATCCCTAGGGGGTGGGGAAATTTTGATTTTTTTGTCCCCATAGAACTTGTTGAGGTTGATTTTGAAGGTGAATATGGTGATTCTACATTTTCATCATTTTATTGACATTATTAGCTTCAAAATCATTCATTTCATTAAGATTTTATGATAAGATTTGATGGGTTTGAGTGGAATTTTTACTAGTTTATGTGGAATGTGAAGTGTTAGCATTGGTATTAGTGTTTTGGGTTCTACGGTAAGTATGACATGCACGACACTAGTGGCTTTAGAGGCATTAGTAGAAAAGAAGGCACTAGTTTCATTATTACCGTGTGTAGCAAAAGATGCACTATTATAAATATTATAATAAAAAGAAGCACTAGTGTCATGATTACCATTGATAGCAAATAGTGCACTAGTAGAGTGATTGAGAAGGAGGGGTCTTGGAAAATTCCCATTAGATGTTGAACCTTCCATGTTAGTAGATATACTTGGCATGGAGGTTAAAGAAATCAAAGAAGAAGAAGTCATTGTATGAGAAGGAGTTAAAATAGAAGGGGGAGGTTGAGAAGAAAAGAAGGTATCACCCCTAAATTTGTGAGAAAATGTGAGGGAAGGTGAATGGGGTTTTTCTACTTGACCACTTATCATGAGATTATAAATAGTTGAAGGGTATTTTTCCCTATGTTGAGGAAACTCATTAATGAAAAAAATCATTTCAAGAGTGTACTCTAATTTTGTCTGATCTTCTAAGGAGAAAAAAGGGTAAAAAATTGAAGATGAATGAGGAGGAATCCTATAACTAGTAGTGCAAGTGGCCACATGCACATTGATTTCATCAAAAGTGGAAGCTATAAGTTATTTACAGGGAAACCTATTAGAATTGGTAAATATCATAATATGTATTCAGTTAAAATATATGTTGTCCAAAAATAGGAAGTTCATGATGAAAGAAGGGAGCTAAGAGGAGATGATGTAAAGACAAAATCAGAAAATAGGGTATAGAGTCAAACTAATCAACTATGTTCTATAACCTAGGGAAGAGAACATAAAGATAAGGATAAACACTCATGTAGGTTGATTGTGTATTGTATTTAAGAAGGGTAAAATATTCTAATAAGAATACATAATCATGTAGGTTGACTATGTACTCTAAATAAAGGACTGAATAGGAAGATAAGAATACATAGTCTTTCAGGTCAACTATGTATTATAGGCAAGAAGGCTAAAAATAATATGTAAGAGATTGTATCAACCAAGAGGAAAATGTTATGAAATAGGAGAAAAATTTCTAGGATAATTTTAAGCAATAATGAAAGAAAGCACACAAATAATTGGATCAATGTACCTAATCCAATTGGAACATATAGCACAAACCTTGTACCAACACTAGCCAACAAATTTTTTTAATACAACACATAATGATCAAAGAGAAAACATCAATTGAGAAGTAAATGCTAACTAGTTGGACATCCTAAGTGTTATTAAGTTATACTTGAAATCAATGTGATGGGGAGTTGATTGAAATAAGGAACTAGAAAGTAATCTAAGGTTAGTTTCAAGACATTTGGGGTGAAATGGATTTGTATTGGTAATGGTATTGTCCTAGTATTGGGGCCTACCCCCTCACTTCACAATATCAAAGTGATAAGGGTGTCAGGTGCTTTGACAATATATACCATCAACCATGCATTTATACTTGGATAGAAAACCAATCCAGCTTCCCCTTCAGTGATCAAATCCAAGTAGATAGGCCTTGGGAAGACAAATTTTTAATGATTTTCAAATGTAAAGTGATTTGGTAGTGTGTGAAAAAGATTAAAATAGTGTAACTAAAATGGTAATTTTAAAAACCACCTATCTAAGTTATGTTACTCTAAGAAAGCAAACAAGTGAAAAGGAAAAGTGAATTAATTACTAGCAAAGAGATGTTAATTCCTTGATTGATAATATTACAGAGTCAGTTCAAGCAACACTATATGCAAATAGTACAGAACAAAGTCACTATTGTTCTACATAATTAATGTCTTTAAGAACAAATTCAAACATGTCGACTATGTCTTTTAGACAAAAGATAGATTATAGAACTAAGTTGACTAGGTCAACCCAATTAGATGTAGAGTTATAGTTTTATAGGCAGTAAAATTGTGAAAGACAGTACTAAAGAAAGAATTGAAATGACAGAGAGAGAAAAAAACCTTGGTGGGATTGAAGATGTTTTATCATAAAAATTTTTATGTTGTGTTACTCAAATGTTGCTTTCAAAATTTTTCCAACTAGGTCGACTAGTTCGACTGAGTTTAAAAAACCCTATGTGCTAAAGAAGAGATAAAGAACAAAGTCAACTTATTTGGCAGTGTTTTTTAACCTGTATATTAGTAGAAGAAAATAGTAGACAAATTTGAATAGTTTGATTATGTATTATAATCTGGACCTAAAGAATAATACTATGTCAGATTACTCGATCCAATAACCTATAATTGGTGAAGACCTGTACTGACATAATAGAGTCATTTTTAAGCAAATATGTGTTAAAATTATACGCAAAAAGTTAGAATTATATCGACTAATTTGATACAATAATGAAAATATAGAAAAATATAAATGATGACAAAAATGATGGCATGAAAGAAAACCTAAAAGGATTAGATTCACATTGGGTTCACCAAAATGTATGTAATGGGAAATGCAATTTATCTATAGATCAATGCTAGCTCAGAGAAGATAAATTAGTGCTAGCTCAGAAAATATGGACCTTTGTTGTTCCTCTTGGTTTTATACCTTTTCCTATTGATAAAAGTCTCACATCTACTATATCTATATGATCATTACTTATCTCTTAGTCTGACCAATGTTATTCTGATGACATAGGCCTTTTATATTGTCCAGAATGCTATAAACCTACTTATCATTTATCTCTACAATTTTGGGACTTGTACCTACTTAACATATTCACATATACTTGCATTGTAGTAAGATCCCTATGTCTATGCTAGTGTCTTATTCCAACACAAGTGTCTAGTACCCTAAAGTCATTAAATTTATAATTGTAATGTATCCCTATGGTCGACCTAAGTTATTTATTATAAGATATTTCCTAAAAGGATTGGTATAAATACATGATCAATCCTAATTCATTCCTCACCTATCACAAACCTAGAAACTTCCTACCTCTCATAAGGAAAAGTACTAAAAACATTCAATCAAACATTCAAGTGAGCCAAACTTATCTATTTTTTCTTATTTCTATATTATTCATAGGGAAAACACATCTACATGTCTAAAATATTGAAGGAACACTCGAGCTATATTTTCCAAGTTATAAGACATGTCACTATTGTACTTGCGTATCACACATTGCATCCTTATGCACACACAATCCAACACATAGGGGAGAACTACATGAGTCTAAATCCCTCTTTGAAGTAGTGGCTATGTAGTCAACACCCATTGATGAAGGGGTCTTTGGGGTTAAATCAACATCATGAGCCCATTAACCCATTTTTCCAAAGGTTACGATGAAGATGAAAAGATATATTTTGATGATTCAATAAGAGTGACAATCCATGATCTATATCTGAATACACCAAAGTGAAGGCAACACAGAACCTAAAACATTCTAGGTAGTCACATTCAAATCTAACAAGTATTATATATTGGACACTTGCCTTTAAGTCATACATAAGTGTCAATGCAACCATCCCAAGTCCAAGTGTCGAAAGTCACATAGGTCAAATTTTAAGTATCTGATGACTGATCCAAAATATAGATCAGGTCTATTTTCAACCTATTCCACAATAGATTCGCATGTGCACTATAATCTAGCTAAGTACCATTATTTTCCATTTATTGTAATATCAATCATTGGTTGTACTTACTATTTTTAACATATCTTAGTATTTAAATTTAGAATATTATTTATCTAAGTTTGTAAATAATTTCCCTACTATAGAGATATTTTATCACAATTGTGCCCTAGGCTATCTCTATCCCCTTTAAACCTATATTCCTTAATCTATATTTTAGGGTTAAATAAATAATATTGTTGGTATACAGACACTATCATCAACACATCTGTCTCAAATCTAACATTTTAGTTCACTATAAAATAAAGGTCCTTTTATAGAATAACCAACTATGCCTATTAGGGTTTACATGTATGTAGGAGTAATTGATATGCCATCCATTAACATGGACTAACACATAGATGCCAAGGAGAAAATAGAACATGTAGGAGCCAAAAGTGTTACCTAAAGAGGTATCGAAAGAGGTGAAAGAATAAAAAAAACCATATCTATTTGAAGAGATACTAGTTAGGCCATTAGAAGGAAATAATGAAGGAATAAAAGTTTAGATTTTAGAATATGGGGGTTACCTAAAACTAGAGGAGCTTATAGACTAGTTGAAAAATATGAAAAATATTTTTAAAGAATATGATGGAGGATAAGAAGGTGAAATTATAATGTACCAAATTGAAAGGTCATATTATGTTATGGTGGGATCGTTTACAAAAAGAAGAAAAAGACAAGGTAAGAAGGAGATCAATAGCAAGATTAAAATGGAGAAGAAACTAAGAGAAAATTTACTCTCTATGAACTATTCGCAAACCCTCTACATAAGATTTTATAATCCAAGGAAAAATGAATATAGTGTACATGAATACAAAGATAAATTTTACAAACTATCCATTTGAGTATAACATGAACAAAAATAGGAACAAATGGCTAAAAGGTATGTAAATGGTTTAAAGTTTCTTATTTAAGATGAGTTAAGTATGTCTATAATATATAGTATGAAATATGCCTATCGACTAGCTTTGATGACATAAGAGAAGTAAAGTAGACAAGATTTTCAAATATTACATGGAATGAAGAGAGTATCTTCATCCCCATTAAGGAAATGAGTGGATTGAAGTATACAATATAACAATCTTATTGTAGGATGGAAAGACATGATGATGCCATAAAATGGTTTTAACATAAAAATAGGAAGAGAATTTCAAAGAAGTAGAGGCAATGGTGTCAGTCTATGAAATGCCCCAAGAAATCATTTTATTTAATAAAAATGTGGTGAATTAGGTATATCATTATGCATAATAAATGAGGTAATGAGATTAGTCAATAGTTAATTTATTTGAGTCTAAGGTAGAAGAATACAATGAAAAAGTTTTAACATATATAGGAGGGACTCTTATGATGAGAAGAATAATGAGCTCAAAGGAAAGATAATATGCAATATAAATAAAATTATGATTCATGTCTCCATAAAAATATTTCCCAAACAATGTGTACTTTAGGTAGAAAAGTATGTAAATTTATTATTGACGGTGGAAGTTTTAAAAATACAGTTTCTAAGAAATGGTATAAAAACTAGTTATACAATGTGAAAAGAATCCTCATCCTCACCATATTTTATGTTTTAGAAAGGGAAATGAATTTATTATGATAAGATATGTTTAATCAAGTTTTTCAGTGGGAAATACTTGTCAGGGTAAAATATGGTGTGATGTTAATCTAAGGCATGCATGCAATGTGTTGTTCCCAAATAAGTACATGATGGAGAAAAGAACATATACACCTTAGGTAAAGCTGGTTAAATGATAATTCTATTAATTTTTAAGGAAGAAGGGCAATTATAAAACATGTTGTCCACAAAATAATTTATCAAGAGATGTAAATGACTTGATTTTTGTTATGGATTAATGGCAAAGAAAGAAGAAACATAGGATTTACAAATAATAGGATAGGCTACAAAAGTGTTGGAAGAATATGATGATGTTCTAGCTGATGATTTTTTAGATGATTTACCACCAAAGAGAGATATTTAGTTCCATATTATATTAACTTTAGGATCAATGTGGCCTAATAAAGTAGCTTATAAGATGAGCTCAATATAACATGTAAAATTAAACTAGTAGGGGATTGAATTGGTAAGAAGGGGTGCTTTAGATATGGAGTAGTTAAAAATTAAAAAATGATTGAGTGATATGATGTATAGGATTTTACAAATAAAATAAAATAAATATAAGAAGTAAGTATCAAGCTATAGGCAAGTAATGGAAGAAATAATGTAGTAGAAAATTTAACCAAAAGACCAAAAGTGATCCATGCTACAAAGGTCTAGGACTAGGCACATGGGTGACAAATGTGCATTAGAGATAACTCACAATTTTAAGAGTGAACGCATTCAAAAGTATTAAAATAATAATCAACACACATTCAATGGATCAAAAGTCTGATGTTTTCAAAAATTCAACTTCTATTCAATATGAATGAATAAGGAAAAGAATACATGACTATTAAATTTAAGGTATTTCAAGTACATGTGCTACATAGAGGCATTGATTGAGTACATAAAAATCATGTTGTTGCACATAAGTCCATTTAAATTTGGATTTCATGTGTGTTATATAAATGAGTGGCCAAAGGATGTGCAAAGATTGAAGGGCAAACTTGTGGTAGAAGTTTGTGAGTCCAAGAAAGATCCTCAATTATGTGAGATTGTGCAAAGTGGGAAAATCCTAAATATCTTTGATATTTTATAGGTATACATGAATTCTTCCATGGTAAATGATGTATCTAAAGTACTAGTGCTACATAACTCCAAATGTACACTTTGCTAAGTTGGCCTATTTTTTTTGTTGACTCAAGATGTCTAAGATGTTCATGATGTGTTCCACATACTTGTCCTAAGTCCTGATGAAAATGAGGATGCCATCTAGGTAGGAAAAAATAAAAGTCTTGAGGAAATTATTGAATAGATCATCTCTCAAACACATGAATATGGCTAGTGCTTTAGTTAAAAATGAAAGGCAACTAGCCATTCATAAAATTATTATTATGTCTTGAAGGCTATTTTCCAAACATATTCAGGATGGAATGGAACTTGATAATAACCTGAATTGAAGTTGATCTTGGTGATATATCACCTTGAATCTGGTCTAGAATGTTGTCACTACATGATAGTGGATACCGATTCTTCACAGTGATTTTGTTGAGCATTTGATAGTCTATGCACAGGTATCAAGACCCATCTTTTTTTGGCATGAGGACCATATAGATTCCACAAAGGGAAGAAGTAGGCTTGATAATGCCTTAATCGAGTAGCTCTTATATTTCATATTGGATTTTATCATTCTCTCAAACTAATATGTGATATAAAGGGTTATTTGGTAGAGGGGATCCAATGACCAAATCAATGTAGTGATTTATTGCATAATGCATTGGAAAACCTCCTTTATCTATAAATAATTCATCATATTGTTTCAATAATTTTTTGAGCTGATACTAATGCAAAGTTGATCACATTATATTTTTTATCATACACATGTATATTAAGATGAACCATGAGTAACACTAAATTTTGCATGTGTGAAATGAGTTTCTAACATTGCTTGACAGAGACTAAGTTGACTTTGGTTGTGGGCACTAATTCAAATAGGTTTAAGAAGCGATCTTATGTAAAAATAGTCTAATACTATGGCTTGGCTTGATATGTAGCTTCACAATCATACAAATACACGTTTCCCACCAAGATGTCTTAGACCTCTAAAGGTGCGATGTCACAAGTGATGGCATCCTCCATGGGCTTGAATTTGTATTATAAGGTGTATTATCACTAGACATGTATATCCTTCCCCTACTAAAGCCACCCTAATGAATATGGCTTAGGTTACGTGGGAGTGGTGAGGTCAAGGCATTGTATTATGGATTGAGTGAATGTGTTCTTCTAACTACCATTGTCTATAATGATATGAAGAGGCTGACCCTTCACCCAAATATTGGTGTGGAAGATACATTCACACTCCTCAAAGGTGTCTATCATAGTGGTGCTAGCACTTAGGGAAGTCACATCTAGATTAGTGTTGTTCGTTGATGTATAAACTGATGTGGACTGGGCAATTAACGATATTTGCATTCAACATTTAGAGTCTTCATGGGTGTGTGAGTGATGATGATGAAAGCACTTTTCACCAAAATTCATCTTGACATTATATAAAGAAAAAGATGTAGCAGCTTTCAAGTTTTGTTTAGTCTTTCTAGGTTGCTTTCCTTTGTGAGAAGTGTTTTAGTTCTACACATAAGGTTGCAATGTGGAATTTTTTGAGGTCAGACCCTTGCATATGGTGTTGGATGAATAAGTAAGATGTTTCTTTGTCTTTGCCTTGGATTCTATTTTGGTGGAGTTATGGTAGGCTTGACCCAAAGTGTCAAAACTCAAGAGCTCAATCTTCACATGAATATAAGGTGAGAGTCTACTGCTGTCATTCATCACCGTATGTTGTTCACTAAAATTCTCTCATAGGCGTGCAAAGTAGTCATGGAATGTGTTGGTTTAGTCTTCCACTAAGTAATCTTTACACTAGTGAAATTGTTGGAATTTTATGTATTCATCCTCAAAGTGGTAGAGAGGGTAGTAGTCCTCCTTGAGCATGTAGAAAAATGTCTTCTAATACTCCATTGGACCACACTCTTGCACACATTGTGTGATAAAGTTTTACCACCAGTGAACAATTGAAATGCACATATTAAACACTATGAAGGTGATATTCTCAGCATCTATGAAATAATTGACTAAGAATTATGCCTCAAGCTATCAATTTCATGAATCCATTGTTTTGGCATTCATTTTGCCTCTAAATAAAGGAATGTCAAGATTGACTTGCACATTGAATGGGTTTTTTAATTGAAACCATTGTTGAGTGAATTATTGAGGAGGATTAGAAGGTGTCAGGTTATGTTGCATCACCAACTCATGAAATTGGCCAAAAAAAATTGGTGTGTTATCCATCAAGTGCATTGGTGATGAGCCTTTCAACATTTGGGGCTATTTTATGTTGTTTCTAGGTGTCAGTCATCTTTATTTTGATACAACATTCCTCTAGGTAGTCTAAAACAAAACTGACTAATACACCTTATTTATCTCATTGTGATCAGATGTTTACATGCATAGAAAAGAGCTACACTCTGATACTAATGATCAACACTATAGGGGCCTAGGACTAGGCATGTAGGGGAAAACTACATGTTAGAAATAACTCACACTTGTAAGAGTGAATGCACATAGAAGTATTAAATAATAATCATCACACATTCAATAGAGTGAAATTTTGATGTTTACAAAAATCACACTTCTATTCAATATGAATTAATAAGGAAAACAATACAATAATGTACAATTCATGTATGACATAGTAAATACATAGAGCAGGCTATCTATCACTACGACTATGTATGCCATCATCTTTTGTCTGGATGAATATGTTACACACTTATATAATAAGAATACAAGAACCAGTTACCACTATTTTTTGGTTATAAATAAGATAATTACGAGTCATTCCATATTATTTGTTGGGCAACAATTGAGCTTCTAGGTATGTGGAACCTAAGTA
Source organism: Torreya grandis (assembly GCA_037957365.1). Classification (NCBI taxonomy): domain Eukaryota; kingdom Viridiplantae; phylum Streptophyta; class Pinopsida; order Cupressales; family Taxaceae; genus Torreya; species Torreya grandis. The sequence continues at coordinate 4,960,796 of JARHVA010000601.1, read as the reverse complement.
TCAAATTGGATAACTGATAAATTCCAAGCTATGGAGTGCCACTTGGTGATCCATTTAATCATGGCAAGATGACACATCAATGTGATGGATTTGAGACAATTGTAAGTGCATGAATCTATGAGCAAGTGATAGTGATGTGCACAAGATTGTGAGTGAGGTGGGTGTAGAGGAATGCATAGGACTATGAATTTATGTGAATTAAGTGCTTAGGTCTATAAAAAAGTGCAAAAATAGTATGTGAGATTGAGAGCAAGCTCAACTTGGAGGAGTGCACAAGATTGTGGAGTAGGTGTCAGTGTGTCATTGAAAGGAAAAATAAATCTATACACAGCGTAGGATCTACACATGGATCAAAAAGTGTATGGAAGAGATTTTATGATGATGTATTTTAGAAATGAATTTTTTTATCAATGAACATACAACAAACTAAATTATAATAAGATTGGATTGTCCAAGATTTTGAATTAGATAAATGAAAATGCTGACGAGATAAATTTTCCATAGAATTTTTTATATTTCTCTAGTTTTTAATTTTTTTAATTTATATGGATTTTATAAAGAGTATAATGAATGGAAAGTGGAAGAAGAAGTCACTTGAAGGTAGTAGGTGCAAAGGAAGAAGAAATATAATATAACATCTAGGTTTTACATAAGAAAATAGTGAATACTAGGCAAGGCAGTTACAACAAGCATTTGGTACAATGGGAAGGGTTATAGTATGAAGATAACACTTAGATATTATAATGAAAATTATAAAATCTGGATAAAGGAAAACAAAATAATTTGGATCAAAACAATTTATAGGCACTGAGTTCTTTTCAACTAGAGGAGAATGATGAATGGGCATATCTTGTGGAAGACATAACTTTTGATTCAAGAATCTATTTGAGCCCATTTTTTATTAAAAAATATCTCAAAGAGATTCATATAGTCGTTAGTCATTTTATCCACTTAAAAACTTTGTTTTTAACAATTTTCAAGTCCAAAATTGACCATCCAAAGGTCAAAAGTTACAAGTTAAGTTTATTTTCACTATTTTTAGATTTTTCTTAATCTAATATTTTTGTTACTAGGTGTGATCTTGTAGTTGCATGTCACTCCCTAACTTATTTTAGATATTTGAAAGAATAAGGGATCTTTGTAGTCCCATTCGAGGTTGTATGTAAAAGTTAAAAAAAAATTGCAATTTTAAAAAATGACTAAAATTAACAAGTTCAATTAACTCTAGATCAGGCTTTTATTTTAATATGATATTAGTTACACATGATAACTCTATCTTCCATTTGTGCATTAGTAAAAGACTCCATATATTGTTCTAGAAGAATAAGAAAGAATTATAATTCTCTTTTGTTGGGATTGTTGCACTTTTGGCCACATTAGCACAAGCTAAGAAAAAAGGACGTGTATAAAAAAGGGTTTAGCAACCCGAGAACACATCTGTCCATTGTATGATTACTGTATTGTAGATTTTGGGTCAAAAAAATTTGTTACAAAATTATCACATAAAAATTAAATATATTTTGTTCAAATCTATCTGTATTATGAACAGAATCTTAGGAATAAATTTAGTTTCATTTAGTGTTTAGTATAAAATAGCTTTATGTTTAATTTTTTTGGCCAATTTTTTTTAATATTAAATTTTTAAACATACTTTGTGAATTTAAACATTTTTTTTTTTTAATTTTACACAAAAGTTGATCAAAATTTAAGGAAATTAACACAAATAAAAGTCATGAAAATTCAAATAATAATAGTAGTATTTAAACATGTCTTGGATATGTATTTGTTTTTTGGTAATTTTGAGTTGGTTGTTTTAATATAGGGTGGGACCTCTTTTTAAACTACTGAACTCATCAATGCAAGATTAACTTCCTATCTCACCTATCTTTTGATTTGAACTCTTGATGAAGTATCTGGATTAGAGTTTAGGTGTGAGTCCCTGATGGTGATTTCTACCCATTTTGGATGTCGATGTTGCTACTGATTTGATGAAGAATTATCTCCCAGATTTCCAAGATAAACGAACAACTCTTCTTGCAGCTCACCTTCTTTGTGATAAGATTCTTCATTCTCAGCATCTAACTGTAGGAACAGTCTATGCAAGATGGTATGTTCTAACTCCTTTTGTGGTAATGAGTCGAATGATGACTTATCACAAACCACATCTCAACTTCCATATATCTTCTTTGTCTTAGGATCCATGAGATGATATGCTTTTGAGGTATTAGTATACCATAATAGAAGGCAGTGGAGTGTCTTTGGTTCGATTTTCTTCCTCTTTTTACTAGGGACATGCATATAAGATGTATAACTAAATACTCTAAGATGAGAGATTGGAGGTTTTGACCACTCCATACCTCTTGTGGCATCTCGTCTTGCAAGATATTTATAGGTGCCATGTTGAGAAGATATATAGCTATTTGAACTGCTTCTACCCAAAATGGTGCATCCAACTTCGTAGTGGAAAGCATAAAATGAGCCATCTTCATGACTGAAAGATTGCCTCACTCTACTATTCCATTTTGTTAGGACATATAAGGAGCAGTCATGTGTTGCTTCAAGAATGCCAAGAATTCCTTTGATGTGAATTCCCCCCTCAATCTAAGTAGAGGATTCAAAGAGGCCTCCTTGACTGGGTGACAACAAAGTGGTATAAGACCTTAAAATATGTAAAGGCTTCACTCTTCTTCTTGAGAAAGAACACCCATGTCTTGCGAGCGAAATCATCAACAAACAACTGAAAGTACTTGAATCCTTAGAAAGAAGCAAGCAAGGGTCTACACAAATCGATATGTACCGTATTGAGATGATCTTTGGCTTGTGAGGAACTTGGCTTGAACAAAACCCTATGTTGTTTGCTAGCAAGGCATGTAAGACAAACAGGCAAAGAATGAGATAGTTGAAGAATTCCACTGACCATGGCCTTAGAGTTGATCTGGTACAAAGAACCAATAGAAAGGTGCCCATATCGATAATGCCACAATGTTGCAGATTATTCCATAGAGGCAGAGAGATCAACAACATCGAATGAAACTGCATTTAAGACAAATAATCAATCCTTCAAAAAATCTCTAGCAATGACCTGACCGTCTTGTGATAGGAGATAGGATTTTGTGCCATTCTTGATCATGAACTCTACCTTAATCTTATGATTCAAGAGCTGACTTATAGACAAGAGATTTGTTGTCAATCCAGGTACATACAGTACCTTTGTGAGAGTACAAGCTCATGTCCTGAGAGGAATGGTGACAGTGTCAATTCCTTCTAAAACATACTCTTTATCATCTACAATTCGAACTCGATGTCCAGTGGATTGAGTTGTCAATGACTCAAATAGTTCTTTGCATCCTGTCATATGCTTGCTAGCGCTAGAGTCGATCAATTAAACTTTGCTCATGTGTGACGAGGTTTGGGAGACAAGAACAACGTCCTTATATGCATCATTGCATTATGCCTTTATAGGTACTTCCTCTTGAGATTTGTCATCCTCTTGATGTTGTGTTGCTACATGTCTATACTGCTTCCATTATTGAGGACGCCTTTTGGATTTATGTGACTCATCTCTATTGGATGTGCCTTCCTGACTAGATGAGCCTTGTGTCAAGGCATTATACCAATAGCTATCAGTATCATGCTTATTGGTGAGGCAAATATGACACCATATTTTTGCCTTTTCAGATTTATGCTGTTGTGACTGCTTTAGTGGTCCTTTCGAGAACTTTGAACCACGTTACTTAGAAATCAAGGCTTTATCCTTGAACTCTTCTTGCACAAACATGATAGCTTTTTCTTGTTGAAGTAGATTCACCAATTCTTCAAAAGCCACTGCTTGCTTTGTGATGTTCAATGTCATGACGAACATGCAAAATTGAGAGGGGAGAGCTCTCAATGTGATCAGAACCAACAGCTTGTCCTCGATCTTTTATCTAAGTATAATTAATTTTGTGCATAGTTCTGCTACCTAGTGTAAAAATTACTAAACTTTCTCGCCATCTTTCATACTGGGAGTATGAAGCTTGGATTGGAGATGGAGCATCTTTGTCTTATTCTTCACCTCGTAAATGGTGGACAGGATGTCTCAAACCTCTTTCGATGTCAATGCGTCTTGAATATGAATTTGAACTTCATCAATGACACTTAGTGTGATCAACATCAAGGCTTTTGAATTTAACTTGCTCATCAACTCTGGCAAGGCAGGCCACCGCACCAGTGACGATGCTTCATAATTTTTCAAATTGAAGAATTGTTCTCATCTTTGTCTTCGACGTGGTGACATTCTAGACCCTTTGAAGAGTTGGGCATCGGACAAGAGAAGTTTGGGTGCATACATTTTTTTATTTTTATTTTTTTAACTTTATACAAAATTTTACAAAGCTAACAAACCAATATTTATTGCTTCAAAATTCTGTATTAAAAGAATGCACCTTATTCAAATGTTGCCTTCTTCTTGTGCTTCTCTGCTATCATTCGTCCCATGAATTGTAGATTGATGGCGTAGAATGCTTTTCTAGCATATCGCTTGGTTGTGCTTTTCCAACATGTCTCTGATAGCATTTCTTGGCTGCATTGAACTGCTATTGAAGTCAGACTTCAACATTTTCTCCTTCAATCAACAAGCCGTTAGAAATGGATCACGCACAGCAGACAAGAAAGGCTTTGATTAGGTAGGTAAAAGGCCATTAATCAGGCAAATGAAAGGCCGCTTCTGCACTTCCTCAGTGTTAAACACTGCTTCCCACGCTGAATTCAACGAAGTCTTATCACACTTTAAAGAGCGTCGCCAACTCAGTCAACTTTTCTCAATTCTAGAAGATGTGTAATAGAACATGCAGGTTCACCAAAAAATGATTTGACGATTGTATACAGTTGGGTTTGTTTTTTATAGCCTTTTCTCAATTTATTGCACTGCAACTCTTGTTAGGTTGTGGAGCTAAAAGCTTCACTGATGCAAACATGGAGGAGGTTGCTGAGTTACAGAGAAACTGACGTCGGCAGCACAACCAACGTCAGTCATCTTCAATGTTCACAGTAACAGACGTCAGTTATGGGTCGGCCGACATCGGTCAGACAGGAACCGACATCGGCAGCCTGTGTGTGCATGCATTTGCATGCGCTTCCAGAACTGGTATTATTTTAGACGGACAGTTTGTTTGCATGTAAAAGACTAATTTTAGTCTTGAGTCTGTGTTTCTAATTATTGTAATTAGAAGTCTAATTATTGTTTGCATGGGATCTATATAATAGACTCATGGGGCTATATTGTAATCAAGGACAAGGAAGACATCCTTTCAATTGTAAGATCTAGGTTTGCAGGTGTGCAAAACCAGGTTGATTTGCAGGTTGTTGCAAGATCAAAGAAGATCTACATGGTAAGTAAGATCATTTGATTTGCAGGTTGTTGCAAGATCAAGGGAGATCTACTTGGAGTACTTTGAGTACTTGTGTACTGGCAGTATTGTTACTGACTGGTGGAGGGTACAACTCTGTGTTTGAGTTGTGGTTGTAATTGGTTGTGTGAGAGAAAGAACTCTTGAGAGAGAGTTACTAGTATGCCCAAGAAGTGTGGAAAGAGTGTGATCTCTTCATTGTATTTCCTTCTGGAATGAGTTGAATACAATTGTGTATTGTCTCTCAAATTTTGTGTTGTTTCTAATTTCTAGTTACTTGTTACTTCTGGTTAAATTTCGTGTTTAGTTGTTTATACAAGGTAATCAATTGTGCTCCTAATCCTGACAAAGTGGTATCAGAGCGAGGTTGCAGGTTCACAGAGCCTAGTTCAGAGCAGGTTAGTGTTTGATTACAGGTCACTCTCAAGGGTTTCTGATTGAGTGGGAGTAAAGCAATGGCAGAAGAAAGTAAGCTAAGAATAGAGAAATTCAATGGCAAGAATTATCAATTATGGAGGATGCAGATAGAAGATTATCTATATCAGAAAGATCTGTACTTACCGTTGGGTGGGGTTGCAAGCAAGCCCACGGATATGAAAGATGAAGAATGGAAGGTTCTTGATCGGAAGGCTCTGGGATCTATAAGGTTGAGCTTGGCATCGTTTGTGATTTCCAACTTATCACAAGGTAAGACAATGGTATAGTTAATGGAATCTTTGGCAAATTTATATGAAAAACCCTCAGCTTCGAATAAGGTATTTCTTATGAAGCAATTATTTAATTTGCAAATGTTGGATGGTGGATCGGTACATAGTCATCTTAGTGATTTCCATGGATTAGTAAATCAGTTAATTTTAGTCAATAGTGCTTTTGATGATGAAATTAAGGCTCTCTTAATCTTATGCTCATTATTTGAAAGTTGGGATAGTTTGGTAATGGCATTTAGTAATACTGTGTTTGCTTCAAATATCTTGAAAGTTGATGATGTTGTTAGTGTAATTTTGAATGAAGAAATTCACAGGAAAAGCACAGGTGAATCATCAGGGAATGCTTTAAGTGTTGAAATCAAGGGAAGGCAAAGAGAGAAGATCGAGCAAGGGAAATCAAGGTCAAAGATAGGTAGGAGATCCAAATCCAGGTATGGCAGAATATTCTGCTGGAATTGTGGAAAGGCAGGGCATGTAAAGAAAAATTGTTGGTTGGTTGAAGATCAACATGAAGGAAATGAAGAAGTAGATGTTGCAGATATTGTTGCACATGATGCTCTTGTATGTTCCTTGGATAAAGTGGAATCTTGGGTTTTAGATTTTGGTGCCTCTTTCCATGCAACCCCAAATAGAGATTTTTTTCAGGGTTTTGTTCAGGGAGACTTTGGAGAGATTTATTTAGGGGATGGTAAGCCTTGTCAAATGGTTGGCAAAGGAAAAGTGCAGTTGAAATTGCAGACAGGCAACACATGGGTGTTGAAGGAGGTCATGCATGTCCCAGTCCTGAAGTAAAACTTGATTTCTGTAGGAAAGTTGAGTGATGAGGGATGCACAGTAACTCTCATAGCGGATTCTTGAAAAGTTTCTAAGGGTGCACTTATTTTAGCAAGAGGTAAGAAAGTAAGTACTCTTTATCTATCTACTTGTATTATTGATTCTCTTTTTGGTTTATCTACTTCAGATGTAGATTCAAAGATGTGGCTCCGTAGGCTTGGTCACATGAATAAGAAGGGGATGCATGTTCTTGAGTCAAAAGGTAAGAGTTCAGATCCGGAAAGCATAGATCGAGATTTCTATAAGAAATAGAAGAAAGTGAGGTTTCTTGAAACACATGCTACAAGAAAGGATTGGGTTTATTGCACAAAGAGAAAATATGATGTTTTTAACAAGAACATGAAAGCCTTAGTTTTCAAGGAGAAAATGATGGACAGAGATCAGTTCAAGGAGCTGAATAATTTTGAGCAGGGCAGTTTGGACAAGGTTATGATTCAAAGTGAGCTCGCGGGTAAAAAGTCATCACTCATAGAAAAATGCAGTTACCGACGTCGGTCAGGTAGAACCGACGTCGATCAGGCAGGTACCGACGTCGATCATGTGCAGACCAGAGTCGATGGTGTCAGGCAGGTGGCGAATGATTTTGATTAGAGAAACGACGTCGGTGACCAGGTGGACACTGACATCGGTCAGGGAACCGGCATCGACGATCAGGTGGAATCGACATCGATCGGATGCAGACTAGGGTCGACCAGAGAATAGATTTTGGGCAGACAACAAGCTATCAAGGAGTCTCAAACGTCCATGAGGAGGACTGAAAGGGTAAGTAAGCCTCAAATTTGTTATTCCCCTTCTTTAGACTACTTGTTACTCACTGATGGTCAAGAACCAGGAAGTTTTAAAGAAGCAGAGCAGGTAGAATCCAGAAAACAGTGGGAGTATGGCATGAATGAGGAAGTTGATTCCTTGGATGAGAACCAAATGAGAGATTTGGTAGAGTTGGCAGTCGGAGAGAAAGCACTGAAAGATGAACGGATTCCTAAGTTAAAGAAGAGAGAGAATGGACAGGTGAGACAGAAGGCCAGGTTATATGGTCTTGAGCAAGCTGCAGGACAATGGAGGTTTGACAGGTGTATGACAAAGCATGGCTTTAGTCAATGTCAATGTAACCATTATTTTTCCTTTACCAGGTTAGATAATATTAGCTACATTATCCTGTTACTGTATGTTGTGTGTATGCTTGTTGTAGGGTCACACATGCAGGGAGTTGTTGAGCTAAAGGTAAAGTTAGTTCAGAGGTGTGTCATGAAGAATTTGAAAGTAGCAAAATTCTTTGGCATGAGTATTCCTATAGACAGGGAAGATCACAGGTTGATGTTGTCTCAGGATGATTGTGTGAATAAGGTAGTAGCGAGGATCAATATGGAGGATGCAGAACCGGTTAGCACACTTATGGATGAACAGTTCACAGAACAGTGTTCCAATTCACATGATGAGGTTAAGTACATGTGTACTAGACCTGATATTGCCCAAGCAGTGGGTGCTATCAGCAAGTTTGTGGCCAATTCGAGAAAGAAGCATTGAAAAGCAGTTCAGTGGATTTTCAGGTATTTGAGAGGGACCAACAGCAGGTTAACATGCGATGCATGGTCAAACACTTCTCTACATGGGTATGTAGATTCGGATATGGCAGGGGACTTGGATGACAGGCGTAGCACCACAGGATGTGTGGTGGTTGGTCTTCAAGATTGAACTTGAAGAGGGATACAAGCTAAAAAACAAAATTAGACGATGTACAGGTACAGATGCAGCTGTTTATCTCCAAGTGGGAGATTGTTAGGTTGTGGAGCTAAAAGCTTCACTGATGCAACCATGGAGGAGGTTGCTAAGTTACAGAGAAATCGACGTCGGCAGCGCAACCGACGTCGATCATCTTCAGTGTTCACAGTAATCGACGTCGGTTATGAGTCGGCCGACATCGGTCAGACAGGAACCGACGTCGGCAGCCTGTGTGTGCATGCGTCTGCATGCGCTTCCAGAATTGGTCTTATTTTATACGGACAGTTTGTTTGCATGTAAAAGACTAATTTTAGTTTTGAGTCTGCGTTTCTAATTATTGTAATTAGAAGTCTAATTATTGTTTGCATGGGATCTATATAATAGACTCATGGCTCTGTATTGTAATCAAGGACAAGGAAGAGATCCTTCTAATTGTAAGATCTAGGTTTGTAAGTGTGCAAAACCAGGTTGATATGTAGGTTGTTGCAAGATCAGGGAAGATCTACATGGTAAGTAAGATCATTTGATTTGCAGGTTGTTGCAAGATCAAGGGAGATCTACTTGGAGTACTTTGAGTACTTGTGTATTGGCAGTATTGTTACTGACTGGTGGAGGGTACAACTCTGTGTTTGAGTTGTAGTTGTAATTGGTTGTGTGAGAGAAAAAACTCTTGAGGGAGAGTTATTGGTACGCCTAAGAAGTGTTGGAAGAGTGTGATATCTTCATTGTATTTCCTTCTGGAATGAGTTGAATACAATTGTGTATTGTCTCTCAAATTCTGTGTTGTTTCTAATTTCTAGTTACTTGTTACTTCTGGTTAAATTATGTGTTTAGTTGTTTATACAAGGTAATCAATTGTGCTCCTAATCCTGACAACTCTAATAACTTGTAAAACATTTTTCTTCTTTCTTTATGTTGGTAATAACACCAAAAACTTGAGGAGAATGATAAGTGTTTTAAGTTGGGTCATGTTTATCATTAGTTTGGGTTTTTAGGTACCATCTACTTATCATACTTTTAGATAATAAAAAATATTGAAAAAAATAAATTGCATAATTAAAAATAAATGTACTATCATGCAAAAACTTGATGATATGCAATGTTTCCTTCCTCCTTCTAATGATTACTTTAATATGAATACATGCTTCAATGATTACTTGATCACTCTAGAAAGTTTGTGAGTGCTCAATAATTTTATGTGAATGATAGATGAATTCTTTGTGATTTTTGAGATGTGAATGAACCAAAATATTTGTTTATTTATAGACAACTGAATTTAAATTAGCAAACTATTTATTCCCAAACTAACAGCAAATAGTGGAAAAAGTGAAAAATAAGAAACAAATGATCATGCCTACATTAATTGAAAGGGACCACACCAAAGAGCCTAACAACATCATTAATATCTTCGATACCCCCAAGAGCGTTAATCATGCTCATGCCCAACACATGTAGAAATAGTGAAGAGAAAGAGAGACAACTAAAAAGGATTGAGAGAAGGTATAAAAACTATTAAATATAGACAAAAAATTCAACCCCACTTAATTTTAACCAATAATCAAAGCACCAAAACATCATAAAATCATATTATTTGAAAATGCCAAACTAAAATTTCATTTAATTGAATAATAAAACCCCATATTTCTATTGAATGTCCACGAGTTAACATAAATTAACATGAAGAGGAGGATACATAAACTGTGTAAGCGTTGAAAGACTCCTTCCTCATGACTAAGATAGTGTCTTGCATTTTTAGGTGCAACATATGCACCCCATTTCTAGGTGCGAACATATTCATGCCATTTTATCCTAAAATATGCCATGGTCGAAATATGTTACTCAAAATATAACATTTTTAAAGCTGTTCAACAATATTTTGTTGCCGTAAAATGGGTGCTTCCTAAGCAAGACGAGAGCTGTACGAAGTTTTATGACAAAAATGCCATTTAGCCGACTATATTTTAGTTAAGAAAAGGTCTCCTTAAAGCTTTGCAAGTTGTGCATCCTTTCTCTTTTTCGTCTTGCCATCACAAAGAACGGTACTTACATTAGCGTATGGGCCAGGAAAACCTTGTGTATTGTGGCTATTCTGCTTTTCTTTATATTTCTTTTGCATCAAGCTTTCAATGAATTCATTCAGTTGCGTGACTGCATGTGTATCTGTCCATATGAAGCATATAAGCTGATTCCCAAGAAAATTTAAAGTATTGATTATGGAAGCACCAAATACATTTTTTTTTGTTTGCATACCTAATTTTGGAACCATGTGGCCACGTGGATGTTCGATGACCAATGGGTTCTCAAATGCCTGGATGAGTTCTTTGGCTGAATTCTTTCACATAATCCTTGGCACCTGTGATATGAACAGAAGGGCATTTGATGGGTACTGGAGAATATAAAAATGCACACATCTCTGAATCTCTGAACTTGATTCCGGAAATAGATATGATGAAACTTATAGGGGGATGATTTTGAAGCATTACTCCTTGCAAATGTTAAACTATAATATTAGTAGAGTTTGTCATACTATAATATTAATTAAAACACAGCAAGAAAATCCCTTTGTTTGTACAAGTAACAAAACATACTTGAAAATGGAAATAGTTAGATTATCATTTTCTTACCTTCATTTGGTAACACACAACAGCAGCACACAACATGGCCCCTTAAAAGTTATATCCAAGTGGAAATTAGTTGTACAGTAAAATGTATTTACAATATGGTGCTACATCTAAAGCTGAACAGAAAAAGTTATCTTAGTTTTTAACTAGTGACAGGGCTTTTTGACTCTCTTAGACCAATTCTGTTAAAATATTATTTTTCATTCCTACCTAATCCAACCGCTCCGAAACTCAAAATATGCAGCCACCTATGAACTATGACCGCTGCTGTCATTAAATGCAGATTTTTTCAAATTTAAATTTTAGTCTGTCGTTTAGAGATGGGCGGCAAAATATGAGTTAGGTGAGTTTAGTCATAAAGACAAAAAAGGAAAAAGGGGAATGTGCAGCATATAGAGATTTAAACATAGCAGCAGCACCCTGCAGAATAGGTAGCAGAAGGGGAAGAGGAGTACGCAACAGCAGTCAAAAACAGAGCAGCTAAAAGAGAACGTGCAAGAGAAAACATAGCAATAGCAGGGGAATATACAACAACATCCTATAGAAAAGTAGAAGTGCGTAGCAAGGAAGAAGAAGATGCAGTAAATGAATGTTTTGATGTTTTAATTATGTTATTTTAACAACAGCAGCTGTATGTTTTTTTTTTTCGAATTTAATATGTGCAAGATTTAGTGTTTATTTTTCCATTTTCTCCCATGTTCTATTTCAATCGTTTATTGTCATTTGTTGCCTAATTGAGCTTGTAGTTTTTTGTTATTCTTTCTCCTACACAGCAAATAGTGCTGTAAGGTTTTTCCAACAACTAGTATCAGAGCCATTAGTGAAGGGAAGTCAGGTTGTGAGTGCATTCAAACATAGCAATAGGAAGTTTAGGGTCTTGGCAGTAGCCCCCCATGTTTGATGGGAAAAACTATGATATGTGGAACATCAAAATGAAGACAATATTCAACTCTCAAGAGCTATGAAAGTTGGTTGAAGCTGGGTACAATGAGGTTGCAGACATGGATGCCTTCAATGCTTTGACACAAGCACAAAAGAATGTGTTGAAGGAGAATAGGAGAAAGATGCCAAAGCATTTAGCTACATACAAATGGCTTTGGTTAACTCAATCTTTCTTAGGATATCAGTAGCTGTCCATTCCAAGCAAGCATAAGATATCTTACAAAATGCGTATCAAGGGAGTGACAAGGTGAAACTTGTCAAGTTGTAGCTTTTAAGAAGAGACTTTGAGACCCTACAAATAAAGGAGAATGAGTCAATAAATGACTTCTTCATAAAAACTATGAACATAGTAAATCAGATGAAGACATGTGGTGATACCCTTAAAGACCATAGGATCATTAAGAAGATGTTGAGGAGCCTTCCAATTAGATTTGAATCTATAGTGGTTGCTATAGAAGATTCAAAAGATTTGATGCAAATGATAGCTGATGAGTTAATGGGTTCTTTGCAAACCCATAAACAAAGGTTGAATAAGTTAGCAACCTCCTCCTATGAGTAAGCATTCAAGACCAATGCGAATGTGAAAGAAATGGAGAGAGGATCAAACAATAGAGAAAGAGGAATAACTTGCAGTAGTCAAGAAGGTGGAAGGCATAGCCATCAAAAGTCACATGGAAAAGGAAGAGGAAGGAGCAATGACACTTCTAGAGGTGGATCTACATAAAGGTATGATAAGTCTAGCATCCAATGTTATTATTGCAAGAGGTATGGGCATATGCTAGTGAGTGTAGAAAGAAAGAATATGCCATGAATAGATAGAATGCTAATTTCACTCATACACAAGACACTGAACCAAATAGGAATGAGAAAGGAAAAAACTTGTTTATAACATGCAACATTGTCGAACAAAGTGGCAAGGAGACATGGTATTTAGATAGTGGTTGTAGCAACCACATGAGTGGGAACAAAGAGATGTTCAGCCACATAGATGAGACAATAAAATCAGAGGTGAGGATGGGAAACAATGATAAGGTTTCCATCATGGGTAAAGACAACATTTCAATCTGCACCAAGCAAAGTGACAAAAGACAAATTCATGATGTTTACTATGTACCTGGGTTGAAACACAACCTTATCAACATAGGGCAGCTTGTGCAAAAGGGGTATAAGGTCAGATTTGAGAATGGTGAGTGCATCATCTTTGATAGGAGTGGCTGCAATAAGAAAATAGCAGAAGTCAAGATGATAAGCAATCAGATGTTTTCATTGAGAATGCAAAGTGAACTCGCAGCAGCATTCAAAACAATGATGGTAGATGAACCTACTTTTTGGCATCTTAGGTATAGGCATTTGAGCTTTGGAGGGCTGAATCTTCTTTCTAAGAAGCACATGGTGAAGGGCTTGCCCCTTATAGAAAACAAGGTGTGTGAAGGATGCATATTGGGGAAGCAACATAGGAGTGCGTTTTCCGTGGGTAAGGCATGAAGAGTTAGAGCTTTGTTAGAGCTGATCTATTCAAATTTGTGTGGTCTAATGAAGACCCCCTCCCTATCCAAGAACGTATATTTTATGACATTCATATATGATTACAGCTAGAAGATATGGATGTATTTTTTGAAGAACAAATTAGAAGCATTTGAGACCTTCAAGCATTTCAAGGCCATGGTGGAGAAGCAAAGTGGCCACTACATCAAATTTTTGAGGACGATAGAGGGGGAGAGTATATCTCCAATGAGTTCATGAATTTTTGCAAGGATCATGGCATAAAAAAATAATTTACAACGAGGTATACACCGCAGCAAAATGGTGTGGTTGAGAGGAAGAATATGACCATCCAAGAGATGGTAAGGAGCATGTTAAAGACAAAAGGTTTGCCTACTAATTTTTGGGCTGAGGCTATAGCAACAATCATGTACTTGTTGAACATTTGTCCAACAAAGAGTGTAAGGGATGTAATCCCTCAAGAAGCATAGAGCAATCAAAAGCTAAGTGTTGAACACCTTAGAGTGTTCGGTTGTGTAGCATATGCACACGTGTCAAAGCAAAAAAGAACGAAGTGGGATGACAAAGGTGAAAAGTGTATTTTTATAGGGTATAGTGACCAATCAAAGGCATACCAACTATACAATCCTATAACCAAAGATCTCATAATTATCCAAGATGTTCAATTCATTGAGCATGAAGCTTGTGAAGAGAGACAAGGAGAAGAGCATGTTGAAACAAGCGCTTGTAGACCCTTCATTGAATTTGAAATAATAGGTGGTACAGTCGCTAATACACCAACATGGACCCTTATTTCACATAGGGCTGATTCATCTAATAGCAACAGTCATTATAGAGGTCAAGGAACTGTTCAAGAGTCTACATCCTCCTCCTCCAACTCAAGTCAACATCAAGTAAAGACAAGAAGCTTGCAAGAAGTTTATGAGCATTAAAGGTATGAGCAAAATGAGAATGAAACTATGAATTATGAACTCTTTTCATCAGCTGATCCAATCTACTTTGAAGAAGCAGTCAAAGATAACAAGTGGTGTGAGGCTATAGACGAAGAAATGCACGCCATAGAGAGAAATGATACGTGGGAGTTAGTTGACCTACCAAAAGGAAAAGAGGTCATAGGAGTTAAATGGGTATATGAGACAAAAACTACTCCCAAAGGCAATATAGAGAGGCATAAGGCAAAGCTAGTGGTGAAGGGCTACAAGCAAAAGCCTATACGTGATTACAATGAAACATTTGCACCCATAGCAAGGCTAAAAACTGTAAGGATAATCATAGCCATTGCTGCCCAACATAAGTGAAAGGTGCATCAAATGGATGTGAAGTCAACATTCTTGAATGTAATGCTAGAAAAAAAGGTCTACATAGGACAACCAGCTTGATATGAGATTCTCAAACATGCGAACAAAGTGTATAGTCTTAAAAAGGCATTGTATGGGCTCAAGCAAGCCCTAAGAGCATGGTACAGTTGTATAGACTCATATTTGTTGAGAAACAATTTTAACAAGAGTGCAAGTGAGCCCACATTATACATCAAATCATGCAAGGAAGGTATGTTGATTGTTGTCTTGTATGTGGATGATCTAATATTCATCGGTAATGCAAATCAGTCCATTTAAGATTTCAAAATAGCCATGAAAACTGAGTTTGAAATGACTGATTTGGGCTTCTTGAAATACTTTCTCAAGATAGAAGTCAAGAAAATGGATGAAAGCATATTCATATGCCAATCTAAGTATGCAAAAGAGGTTTTGAAAAGGTTCAAGATGCTGGGCAACAAACCTGTATTCACTCCAGCCTTAGAGAAGTCTTAAGTTATGTAAAGATGATTACAACAATAATGTAGAACCCACACACTATAAGAGTCTAGTAGGAAGCTTAATGTATTTGACTGCAAAAAGGTCGAATATCATGTATGCAGTCAGTCTTATATCAAGATTTATGGAGACATCAACGAGACACATTGGTAAGTAGGCAAGAGGATATTGAGGTACGTGAATGGAACAAGGGATTATAGTGTTTTGTATGCAGCAGCAGATGAGTTTCAGGTTATTGGTTACATGGATAGTGATTAGGCATGCAACTTTGATGATCGAAAGAGCATCTTTGGGTATGTATTTCATCTTGGATCAGGAGCCATATCTTGGGCTTCAAAGAAACAATAGATAGTGTCACTTTCTACAGCTGAAGCAGAGTATATAGCAGCCAATGCAGTAGCATGTTAAACTATATGGTTGAGAAGGATAATTTTTGATTTGCATAAGGAGTAACAAGGAGCTTCTATGGTCTATTGTGACAATGTATCATCCATAGCATTGTCAAAGATCCTTGTATTTCATGGTAGGAGCAAACACATTGCAATCATGTATCATTTTCTTTATGAGTTAATTAAAAATCTTGTCATAGAGCTTAGTTTTTGCAAGTCTAATCAGCAGCTAGCTGATATTTTTACTAAGCCATTATCTAAGGACACTTTCATGCATTGAAGAGAAAGGTTAGGGGTCATAAATGTAGTAGCAGTAGGCCTACATAGTGTTATGGTAGCTCCAGAGTCTTATAGCAGAACTATGAACTCAAACAGTGTAGCTATAGACTTCTACGAAAAATCTATGGACTCCATTAGTCCAACTACAGACTCTTATAGAAAATATACGGACTCCATCAGTCCAGCTACAGACTCTTACAAAAAATCTACGGACTCCATCAGTCCAGTTATAGACTCCTACATCAAATATATGGACTCCATCAGAAAATCTATGAAGTCCATCAGAAATATAGACTCTTATAGAAAATCTACGAACTCCATCAGTCCAGCTATGGACTCCTATATAAAAACTATGGGCTCCATCAGTAGAGCTACGAACTTCAGTTATGAACCTCCAGACATGTATAAAAAGGATGCAAAAACATTTGGTAAGTTAAAGAGAAGTTATAAAGAGGTTTTGGAGACTGAGAAGAGTCTAATTGACCATGGTGGGAAGGTCAAAAATAAGGTAGAGTGTTAAAATATTATTTTTTATTCCTACCTAATCTAGCTACTTCGAAACTCAAAATATGCAACAACCTATGAACCATGATAGTTGCTGTCATTAAATGTAAAATTTTTTAAAATTGAATTTTAGTCTACCGTTTAGAGATGGGCAGCAAAGGATGAGTTAGGTGAGTTTAGTCATAAAGATAAAAAAGGAAAAAGGGGAATGTGCAGCATATAGATATTTGAAAGTAGCAGCATCACCCTGCAGAATAGGTAGCAGATAGAGAAGAGGAGTACGCAGTAGCAGTTAGAAACAGAGCAGTCAAAAGAGAACATGCAAGAGAAAATAGAGCAGTGTCAAGGGAATACACAGCAACAGCCTATAGAAAAGTAGTAGTTTGTAACAAGGAAGGAGATGCAGTAATTGAATGTTTTGATGTTTTAAGTATGTTATTTTAATAACAACTATATGTTTTTGTTTTGTTTTTTAATTTAATAAATGCAAGATTTAGTGTTTATTTCTCCATTTTCTCCCCTATTCTTTTCAATCATTTATTGTCATTTACTACTTAATTGGGTTTGTAGTTTTTTGTTATTCTCTCTCTTACACAGCCAATAGTGCTGTAAGGTTTTTCCAAGAAATTCAATCAACCCATTCCTTAATTTTTTACCTGAGAAAATCCAAGAAACCTATCAAAGGGGCCACTGTTCTCTATGTAATCAACAATTAAGGAAAATGCTTTGTCAAGGTTGGTAAATTTGGTAAAATCCTGCATAGTATGCTAAAAAAAATTTAACACCAACTTAATGTTGATTTAACAGCAACCACGAATACATTCTAAAATGAAACTCCAAACGCTGACGTTATTATACTAAAACCACTCATAATAGGGAGGAGGAAATATCCCCTCAATTTCGGATTTTCCTGTAGCAAGAAGTGGTCCATCCAAGAAGTACTGCACCCACCATAATAATTGATTGTATCTGTATAAGTTGGTTACGATTTCTAGGCATAACTTACTTTAAAATAACCTTTGTTTTTACTGCTTTATATTATTTAGTTACAAGAAGAGATACCAACCATATCAAACTTTTCTATGATTGAAGAGTCCCATCTACTTATTTGCTTCTGTAAAATATCCCTGCTTGTTCTGAATCCATGTATACACAATACTCTCAGCTTATCTCTGGTGGAAGCCATTTCAAGTGGGGTTATATGTCTTGCTCTCTGTGGAGGAAGCAGTGTGAGCACATAATTAGTTACAGAAGATTGACAACTCCTAAACTCCTTAAAAAAAACATTTAATTATTTTGTATTGCTGTCACTTATTTTGAAGACTTATGGGATGGTCTGATTATGTTTGTCGCTTAGTTTTTCAGTTGTTGTAATGATATCTTTAGCAACAGACTGCAGGGCGCAATGGAGACCACTCATATCCACAGCTGGTACCTGGAGCTAGCCGGGAATCGACAGTTGAAATTCTCAGAGATTAGGTTGGAGGTGGTGAGATACTCATAACCACAGCTGGCACCTTCATAATGGTGTTTGGATATTATAAAATTGAACTAGATTTATGTGCTGTTGATCTACAATGTCTTTGTCTCCACTTTTGAAAATAAAAATATATTACAATATGTTTATATTATACAAATAATTAAAAGAAGCATTCATGTTTCAACAATTTCATCTTTCATAACCTTCATCGATCTTGGAAGATGAAGTGTTAATCTTCCATCTAACATGAACCTTATCGTATAAATGATTTGTTGTGTTGTACATATGGATTCTCGAGAAGTTGACGACTAGATTCATAGCATTATTTGTCAAAAAAATTAAATGGTGAGCTTCACAAAAAGGATGAGCTTCACAAAGAGGGGAAAATTTGAAAGGAAGAGGGGCTTCACAAGGAAGAGATTCTTTTCAAGGAAGGAAAGCTTCTAAAATAAAAATGGAGGGCTTATTAGTCAAGAAATAGAGGTTTGCAATATAGGGATCTTCACAATATCAAAGGGGATGTTTTGAAACAAAGGAATTGCTTTGTAATGAATATATACCTTTATAATGAAGGAATGCCTTTACAAAGCACATGGTTTTCAACAAAAATCACAAGGGATTGAAAATCTTGTGAATTCATTGCAAATCTTGAGAAACATGCATGAAAGCCTCTAGAAAGTAACAACTAGATCCAAGGATATTGGATTGACATTGATTACTCTCCTTTTCTTGAAAATAAATGGTCCCCAATATTGTGTGGGTCTAAAATCACAAAAATAACACTTGATGTTGCAAGAATGCATACCACTTATCCTTATGCAATATACTTCCACTTCTTCACTACTCAAAACAACTTGTTGTCTCCATGTTTTGTATGAATGCAGGTAGTGTCAATGATTCTATCATGTTATACTAGGTTGAGATGAGTAAAATCCAAACTTGAAGGTTGTTGGATTAATAAAGACTCAATAAAATGTGATTTGCAAGGCTTGAGAATTTCAACATCAAAATAATGATTGCATGACCAAGTACCGAGGAAGATCAAGAGTGAATGCATTCTCACCAAAAATGTAAGTATGTTGTATGGCCTATAACACAATGGTTTGATCCTGTTGTGAGGAATTTTAAACCGTAATTTTCACAGATGGAACCATACTTTGTCATATATTTAAAAGGTGTGAGAAGTGTGGTGTGCATCATGACTTTATTTGTACTTTTGTTTTTGTTGATCCAAGATATACTATGCTTGGTGGTGTACCTATTGAATACACTTGAGGAATATATATTTTTTGTATGATTCCTTCACCTATGGACTAGTGTGTGAGAAAGGTGATGTCCGAGGGTGTTGTAGATTGAAATCCATAACATTTTTAGAATGGACTATGTTCAGCAGAAATTTGAAGATCCCTATTATAAGCATGTTGAATAAATGGTAACATGTCATTTGAAATGTGAGGATGCAATTTTTTGTACATATAAATAAATTAGGTGAGGGTGTTGCTCACCACTTTAATCTATCCATCTATATGTGGACGAAAAAATATAGACCTACTCAATTGTGTGCCAAGCATTTCCAATAGAGATTTCAAAAAAACATGAGCAAATTGAAAGTCTCAGTCAGAGATAATGGAGATAGGAACTCACACCTGCGTCCAAATGTGTTGGAATACTATTTGGTTGTCTAAGGATCACTATTTGATGTTTTACATCTTTGTGAAATGATCTAAAATCACAAGAATACAATCATGTGGGTGTTTGGATGTCAATAGACTACATGTAAATCCATGTTGATAGATTCTTATGCCTTAGATACAACTAAGTTATGTGTATAAATATCTAATTTGTGGTTGGCATGTTTGGTTATGCTACAAGAAACACAAGACAATGTGAGTCTCGATGTCTTTGCACATGTTTAGCTGAAAGCTTTTTATTTGTCATGTAGTTGTCAATATATTAATGACTCCAAACTGTATATAGGATTTGGGGTAGTGTGCTTCCCAAATGAGTCTTGTGTGGGATGTACCTAAAGAAACACACACGATCAAACTTCTATATATGTTGGTCATATAGATAGAATTCACAAACCTCTTGTTACATTAAGAAGCATAGTTGAATGTGCATGTAAAACTTTGATCTACAATATAGTGAGAGACCCAATCAATGGTGATGTGGCCTCTATTATCTAGCACTGTAAGAATCATGCGAACTGGAGGTTGGATCAAGGAATCAGTTGATTATTTGTCTTTCCCTTTCTTTTTTTTAATTACCAAATGGAATTGATATAAGTATTTCATCCATTTCATATGTCCAACACTCTCCAGAATGCTTTGAGTGTACTAATTTAGAAAAGGATTGCAATTTGAGTGAATGATAGGTTCCTTATGAGATTGTTTCTCAGTTGCTTGGAAACTTGAATGATTGGATATATCTCTTCCTCATGGGTAGACTAAGTATGAAAAATGTCATTAAATGTTTTAGAGTGGTATTCAACTAGGTGTCCAAGTTGAATGATCACAATTACAAGAGAGAAATAACGAGATGCATTGGCATGGATTTCAAAGGGTTGATTAATCTCAGACGTTGCAAGGACATGATCCAATTAGAACATGAATTGAGTTCTTCGAATGCTTTCTATTATGTAGGTGCCCATTAACATCCTAATTTTTGTTTGTATAACAAAATTCAACAAACATAAGAGGTATGAGAATCCAAAACTCAAATCATTAATAAAAGTTAACAATTACAAGGAAGATTCAATATTCAATGAGATTGTGAGGATTTGGCTGGTTTTAAATTGTTTTGATCTTTTTTAAATCCACATTAATGCCTTTAGAATCAATGATATATCTCATAAACAATAACACCAAAGGTACACTTAGCTCAATTGACTTGCAATTTGTTAGTGCATAAAAGTGTGTCAAGGTCTTTGAACATAAGTAATGATCTCTTTCCATGTCTTACTATAAATGAAAATGACATCCAAATAAACAATGACAAAACAATTATAATAATTTTGGAAGAATTAATAAAATGCACAATAAAAGAAGCTATAAAGAAAATTAAAAAAATAAAAATAAATTTAACATAGTATAGGCAGCAAGGGTAAAA
The DNA here is from genome assembly GCA_037957365.1 of Torreya grandis. Lineage (NCBI taxonomy): Eukaryota > Viridiplantae > Streptophyta > Pinopsida > Cupressales > Taxaceae > Torreya > Torreya grandis. The sequence continues at coordinate 4,939,509 of JARHVA010000601.1, read as the reverse complement.
GTTGTATGGTATCAATAAAAATTAAATTTAAAATTTAACATAGCATATGTAGCAAGGGCAAAGGATGTATGATTATATGAAAAGAAAAAGTTAACATAAGCGAGCATAAAATAAGAATTACAAAAAAACTGTTAAAGAACAAACACATCAATAGAACTCGTGGGAGTAGGAGTATACAAAAAGTCTATTTCAAATCTAAGTGCAAGTTCACTTAAAAGGCTGAGATAACGGAGATGGATTCTTGCAATGCTGGAGAAGCAGCCCTCAACTTCTGTATGCAGATTAAAAGGCAAATCGGCAACAAAATTGCTAACAACAAAAAGAGTGTGAAAGAATTAATGCTAAAGGGTCATATCAATATTATTATAATTTTTAGAATTTATATAATTGGTTTAATTGGTGAAGTTGCTTGGCTCAATAAGAGTCCATTAGGGATCAATTTTTGTTGTTAGCAAACCCTAACAGATGAAAAAAGATGAGGCCATGATTGTACTCTGATAACTTTGATGGAATAAATACCCCTCAGTCTTTGACTCTTAGCTTTAATTTAAAATCACCATGTAAAGCAGTCATCAATCAAAAAAAAATCACCCTATAAAACAATGGTCAATCAAAAAAAAAATGCTCATAAATTTAAATTTTTTCTATATCAAAAACAAACTATTTTATGTTAATTTCCATAAATATTGATCAACTTTTATATAAAATTAAAAAAATAAAAAATAAAATCACAAAGTAAGTTTAAGAAATCAATATTGAAAATATTGGCCAAAGATATTAAACTTAAAATGTTAATGCTATTTTATGCCAAACACCAAATGAAATTAAATTTACTCCTGTTTAAGAATCCTTCATAACATACGTAGATTTGGACAACATATATTTGGCTTCTACGGGATAACTCTTGTAGATTTTTTTGACCCAAAATCTGTAATACAATAATCATATCATAGCTCGCAGACAAATATGTTTTGCTCAGCTCAACAAAATCTGTAATACAGTTATCATACAGAAGATAAATATGTTTTGTTTCATCATAATGGACTGTGGAAGCTTCTATTCCCTAATGGATTTATGTCATATCAATGCACCTTGTATTTACCTGGATCTACAATATATTTTTGTAAATTACCTTGCACAAATCCAACTGGTTTACATTTGTCCTTTGAAGCATGTGCATGTATTGTTAGAGTTTTAGAAATGTAGATGGTCCATTCTGCAAAATCAAAGGCAAACTCACTTGAAGCTAACTCATCCATGATTGTTGAATAAGCCACTCACCATCAAGTAGGGAAACATATGATATACATGGGATGGGATGTGAATGGCAATGATCAAAATGTGTATTGAAAATTGACAACTCCAGGTAATAAAGCCAAGCCACACAAGAGTTAGCCCACTAGGGAAACTTATGACAAACATTGGATGGGATGTGAATGGTAATGACAAAAATGTGTATTAAAAACTGACAACTGTAGGAAATAAAGCTAAGCCACACAAGAGTTAGGCCCCCAAAGTAACATATGACAAACATGGGATGGGATGTGAATGCCAATGACCAAAAAGTGTATTAAAAACTGACTCCAAGTAATAAAGCCAAGCCAAACAAGAGTTAGACCACTAGAGAAGAGTTTATAGAACGTGGGATGTGTCATTTGTTTATCACTTTTAGTGTAGTGTACGTAAACAATGTCCACTTTTAAAGAAAAATATAGTTAGAGGGATATATATCTCAATAGGATAATAACTTTATAGTAGCAACCCATAAAGTTACATTGTGAAGTGTAATGATTAAAATGTGTCCTCACAAGGTGACAACTACAAGCACTAAAGAAGTTAGAGAAGAGTTTGATTCTTAGACTTTAATAACACTACATCTATGATATCAAGTAGTTTATATGATCAAGAGTAATAAATAGAGTTTTCTGACACAACCGTTTGATATAAAGGTTGTTAAGATAATATGAATTACTTTTTAACATAGATACATATTATTTTCAGCTTTCACTTAATTTTTATTTCTACGTAGACAATGATCCTCAATTTCACATTACTTTTGGGTGGTTAATACAATAGTTAGGTTTGGTGGTCCATAATTATAATCAATTCATATCCGGGTTGCTAAACCTTTTTTTGATTTCTTATACTTTTGTTTGGTGGTCCAAATTTTTGATTTCTTATATTATCTTAGGTGGTCCAAAAAAAATTGTTTGGTGGTTCATAATAAAACAGAACAACTAAATTTATAATGGGGTGAGGGCCCATGTCACATCATTCCAAGTTTAAAAAGAGGTCTTATCCTATATTAATGCAACCAACTCAAAATTACTAAAAAATAAATACATATCCAAGATAATTTTAAATACTACTATTATTATTAGAATTTTCATAACTTTTACTTGTGTTAATTTCTTTAAATTTTGATTAACTTTTGTGTAAAATAAAAAATAGTGTTTAAATTCACAAACTAAGTTAAAATTTTTAATATTAAATAAAATTGGTCAAAAAATTAAACATAAAGTTATTTTATACTAAACATTAAATGAAATAAAATTTATTCCTAATATTTCATTCATAATACGGATATATTTGAATAAAATATATTTGATTTTTATGTGATAATTGTGTTGCAGATGTGTTAATATAGCCAAAAATGCAACAGTCCTAGAGTTAATTGAACTTGTTAATTTTAGTCACTTTTTAAACTTGTGCTTTTTATTTACTTTTGCATACAACCTTGAATGGGACTTTAGAGCTCCCTTATTCTTTCAAATATCTAAAATAAGTTAGGGAGTGGCATGCAATTACAAGATCACACCTAGTAATAGAAATATTAGATTAAGAAAAATTGAAAAATACTAAAAATAAACTTAACTTATAACTTTTGACCTTTGGATGGTCAATTTTGGACCTGAAAATTGTCAAAAAAATAGTTGTTAAGTGGATAATATGACTAATGATTACATGAATCTCTTTGAGATATTATTTTAATAAAAAATGGGGTCAAATAGATTCTTGAATCAAAAGTTAGGTCTTCCACAAGATATGCCCATGCATCATTCTCCTCTAGTTGAAAAGAACTCAGTGCCTATAAATTATTTTGATCAAAATTATTTTATTTTCCTTTGTCCATATTTTATAATTTGCATTCTAAAATCTAAGTATTATCTTCATACTATAGCCCTTCCCATTGTACCAAATGCTTGTTGTAACTGGTTTGCCTAGTATTCACTTATTTTATATGTAAAACCTAGATGTTATCTTCTATTTCTTCTTATTTTGCACCTACTATGTTAAAGTGACTTCAATATGAAATCTAAAATGCATCATGTCTATAAATCAATCCTATCTTGGAGAAGATAGAGCATACTTACAATTCTGATTGGGATACATTATTAAGCAGGAGCATGACCAATATGGGGATCTACTAGACTCAATTAGGGGATCACTTATCATAGCATCTCGTGCTAGGAAGGGTTCCAAAGCTTACACTCTAATACAATCGTACAAAGACCCTAATGGAGTCCTAAGGTTTAAAACATTCACCTATTCTAATAATAAGAAATTAAATTTAATCTAGTGCACACCAAAGCTTGTGGCACAAAGTAAGGGTTAGAAACAATAAAACAACTAAACTAAACATGTATTAGAAGACATATACTCATGTCAATGTATATAGTATCATAATATATGAGAGAAGAATACAAATGCATTATCTATCTACTTTTACAAAGGAGAAATAAAGTTAAGAATACTTACCTTTGATGACGAACCCATTGAGCCTCAATCTCTCCCTTGGCAAAGGTGCTTAGCAAGAGATTGTTGTGGTATGTAAAGATAACCAAGATAAATTAGCTCTAGGATACACAACCTATCTAAACATCCAAAATAATTCTCCACAAGACAAGATCTGTATCTCCAAAGAAAGTATGGAACCCTAAGCTTTATTCCTCAAGGAGAATAGTCAATAAGTAGATGTTCATTCACAATTTTTTGCTATTAGTTCTTCTCTTATGAAATGGTGGGAAAAGAACTTGTATATTTAGATGAATCTTTCCCTAAATCCTCTTGAAAATGTTAGTTGTATAGGGTCAACCCAATCGACGTAGTGTGTTTTCGTGGATAATTCACTAGGTTTGAGCTAGGTCGACCGAAAGGCTAACAAACTAAGAATGTGAAAAATAACCTTAAACTATACTGGGTTGACCCAGATGACTTAATACAATTGACTAACCAAAAGGAAGTTAAGACAATAAAATGATGTATAAGGCATGACAACTAAGAGGAATGGGTAGGATTGAGGAGAATAAGCTTAGGGTAAATAGTTTTAGGAGAAAAACGTGTAGATGCCAAGTGGCAAAAGGAACAAGAATATTATGAAACACCAATGGTATACCCACCCCTTTCCTAGTGCACCCCTTAAGGCATGCACTCAGAGAGATTAAGACTTGACAGGTTCTTACAAGTTACAAAGTGTCAGTAATCAATAAAAATTTGAAAATATTTTGTGTATACATATGCCCCATTCGAAGCTCATCACGTGTCATGTAAGTGTAACACGAGATGATACTTCAAGATAGAACATGATAATACACAATGCTGATGCTAAGTAAAGTGTAGTAAGTAGAAAATAAGATTAATTAAAATATTGAATTGAAAAACACATACCTTTAACTTACCTTAGTACCGTGGATAAATAATTAGACTATAAAAAAAGGTGAAGGTATATAATGTAGAGAACACTAGACAAACTTGTAGAAGTTAGTGCAAAAAAATAGCCAAAAATGAAAGTTTTAGAATATAGGCATATGGTAGTAGAAAATATTCTCTTGCATCATCACAAATCTAATGCATTTTATGGTTCACAAAATGGATGAGTAAAAACAAAGATATAAACAAAATAAGGAATCTATTGAAAAATAATTGAAAGATTTGAATTTTGAAAAGTAAAAGATAATTCATTTGTTATGTTGACTTGTGAAGGAGAGAAAGAAGAGCTCTTGAGACCAAAAAAGCTATGATGGAAAGGAGACGATAGGCTAGATAGGGAGAGGCTCCAGAGGCAGTGACATGTGCACTACAAGTATACAATTATGAATCTCAAACTAGTTTTTGAAATTTTTAGTGAATTAAGTGTAGTTTTAGTAAAATTTGATTTGAAGCATTTCTATATGTTAAAATGAAACAAAATTAGATTCTAGGGGTAGTAAATAAGAAGATAGGAAATGGTTTAGAGGAGTTAGGAAGACAGAAAGAAAAATACACTTTTTTAGGAAAATACAAGGGGTTGACAGGGAGAATAAATTAGATTGACCGGGAGAATAAATTAGATTGACCCAGTCAACCTAGTAGGCTGAATTTAAGTAGAATCCACAGTGTCAACCCAGTAGGTATGGGTCGACCCTATACATTTTGCAAGTTAATGGCCTAGTTTGGATTTGATAAGTGGTCCAAAAGGTCCATAATGGAAAATCAACACTATGGAGGGGAAGAGAAGGTGGTTGACTTAGATTTTTGAGTCAACTAGGCAAAAAATAGGAAAATTTTGGTCAAACTAGTTTGACCAAAGAGATGGAATAATATAGAAAAGCATGCAAAAATGTTGAAAGAGGAATAAAACGGCTCAAAATGACTAAGGTCAAGAAAGACCTAGTAGGGTAAAATTAGGGTAAAATGACTAAAATAAAGTAATTTAGGCTTGTTGCATGTTTTTTTTATTATTAAAAAGAATGTATTATGACTATACATGACATGAAAGAACTAATACATCTTTTGTTATTTATTGGGTGCAGGGATGACAGATATTTTGGAGACTTGTGGATGTGGCATGGCTATTGGACTTGTTTGATAGGTTGTCAGATGGAAATAGGGCTAGACTAGGATCCATAGGTCTAGGCAGGATAGCTGATATGTGTTGGATCCCCCTCAGTGCTCATTTGTTAGTCATGTTCCTTAGTTTTTGGGAACAAATGACTAATACCTTTAGATGGGAGGTGGATGGGGATACACTAGAGGTGGATATCATGATAAAGGATGACCATGCCATCCTAGGGATACCTATAGTAGGAGTGAATGTGACCACAGGGATACCAGATAACCTAGAGGAGAGGAGAGCCTTAGCCATATGGGCTATAGGCTTAGAGATGATATTACTAGGTAGGAGAGTTAACATGTTCAATGTCTATACATCAAAGATTTTGGACATCCATAAGGTTGTGATAAGTCTTGTGACACAACGGATGCTATGTCACAAGTCATATGGTAAGCTACCACTATTCATGGTAGCCTTGAGTAGGATGATATTGGAGGAGCGATTTCTATATGATCTAGGTTCTATCATTTAGGTCTAGCTTATACATGATATGTACAAGATGTTGGTCAGAGGGTAGAGGATCATGGGATTGATCATATTGCTGACAACTTGGATATATGAGAAGTTTCTTATGTATCAATAGATTGGGTTTCCCCATGAGGTCGATGATAGGTCACCTCAAGTATAGAGATAGAGGGAGGACCACGTAGTGTAGGCCATGCCCCTTGTGTTATTTCTATTGTTAGTGAGATGTGCAGACATAGTGTGGTAGCCATACGAGCACATAATAACTACATGGGTGAGCTGGGACATAGTTATACTTGTGACAGAGAGGATAGAGGTGGTCAAACACTATTTATAGTGGAGAGAGCCATATCCAATGGCATGAGTGATAGGGCAGATGGGCCTACCTCATCTAGTAAAATTGATACTAATGCCTAAGTAGTGGGATCAACATGTGAGGGAGCCATGGGAGAGGAGAAGACTTAGACCATAAATAGTGAGGCTGACACTAAGGCCACATCAAGAGTGACCATGGACTAGTCAGGCATGATGAGGAGCTGAGCAAGAGGATAGGGATGTAGAGGTAGAAATACCAGATGTACCACTACTAGCTCCATAGTAGGAGGAGCTACGACCATCAAGGACATGATGGTGATGGAGGTAGTAGGAGATAGTAGAGATCGATGTCATCCCTAATGATCCAACAAAAGATCTAGAGGAGGGATGGATGATAGAGAGATCACACATCTCAGTCTAAGAAGGATGTGATCTATGATAGAGGGATTTGAGCTGAAGAAGCAACCCATAGAGGAGGTACTAGGAGGTTGCATATATGAGAAGACTTTGATAGGTGATAATGCAAATGGTGAGACCATAGTAGCTGAGACATAGACATGTAAGAAAAGGTGGTTGAATATTATTACTTAGGTTTGTAATTTATATATATATATATATATATATATATTGAGATATAACAATGATCTAATATCCATCTTATGGGTTTTTTCAAGTGTAGTTGAGGATGAATAAGAGAGATGGGGGTCCCTGATGAGGGGAGCACTCCATAACATCTTGGATGAGACTCTACAACCATATGATCCCATGACACTAGAGGATTCGAGTGTACCATCTACCCCAACTCAGGTGAGCTAGTTTAGATTAGTTGGAGAGGTAGTGAGGCAAATATGAGCATAAAAAGAGAGGATGCATCCACCAATAGTGATGGGTGTAGGTGAGGTATAGGTATGGCAAGCCTTAGCAGAGGAAAGAGCTACGTATCTAGCTATAGTAGCGTAGATGATAGAGATTCAGACCTAGTTGGTGGTGTCACAGGTATAGGTAGTTTACCTACAAGAATAGGTAGAGGGATTGAGATCTCAGATAGCCTCCTTAAAACATATTATTTAGAGTAGTTAGACCAATGCCTCAACAAGTAGCATGGCTAGGCCATAAGATAGATAGGATGGAGCCGAACCATAAAGTTGGAGCATTGTATATGGTTGTATATGTTGTATTAAACTCATAAGATATATATATGGATCATGTTGGCATATTGTTGTTGATTATGTATGTTATCATTATGGTTTATTTATTATGATGATTCATTATAGTTGAGGCTATGGATGCTTAGGATATATTTATTTCTGTCACATGTATTTAGATTTGTTGTATATGCTATAGGAAATATATGTGATGTGGTTTCTTTTCTAGCATTATGTAGAACACATGCATGGTTAAAAATAAATAGGTAAAAGGACTTGGAAAAATATAGTCAATCAATAAAATGTACTACACACTATTTCAAGATGGAAAATATATAGTAACAACAAAAATGACTAACTATAAAGATCCAAGATATGATAAAACAAGATGGTAAAAAGGAATTTGTTTTTAAACCAATGTAAAATATTTTTGCACCAAATTAAAACAAGTAAAATCATATTACTAGCACATTAAGAAGTGTGGCAATAATGTTATAAAATGGAAGGTATGTAAAAGAGTATAAATGGTAATAAAAATAAATTAATTAAGTTAATCAATTATACTAAATCACGTTGGAAAGTATAAAATAAAAACAAAATTGCAAAAGTTTGGTCTTAAACTTATCACACTAATTCAAGCTAGGAAGTATGAAAAGTTCAAGAAATGGATGTAATCTTACATGCACTTGGAAAATAAGAATCTAAAAGGTGAAATAAAAATGAAGCATAAAACATACTAAATCAAGATGGTAAACATGCAAAATGACATGTAACTTCATAATCAATCAAATCTTATCTCAAATTTGACACATGTGATTTAGATGGTGACTTGGGTATTGGAAAATTTTGTGAGGAGGGTTAAGTCTAATCCATGGTCTTACATTGCAACTCAACAAAGAAAACACCACTTGGGTGGAATAAATAGGAAAATTGGGTTATAAAAGATGTGGGTAATAGGAAGGAAAAGATGGAAATTTGTGAGGAATGTCAAGTCCTATCCATGATCTTACAAAGCAACTCACAAAATGAAATCCCAAGGGGAGTGATCATTAGAAAAAATAATATTCCTCAAGAGAAAATATAAGGGATATAAGGAGTGAAAAAGGGAGTGTAAAAACCAAGACTTAGGCATCTTATGAGAAGACCGTAGGAGGCAAGAGGCATACTAAGGACATGAGAAGACACTAAGTGACTAGTGGTCATCTATGTATAAAGGAATCTTGTTCGCTATAGACACAAAGCTTTGTAGGCAAATAAGTGTGCTACTAAAATCAACTCATGAAGGTAGATTATTACAAAAAAAATAAAAATGGACCTACCTTCCCATGATGTGTTCCCCATTCTTCAAGACCCCTTACAGAGCCATCGGTCTACTACAAAGATTGGGTATTTGTGTGAGAAAGTAAGTAGCACTAAAAGATTTTTTTACTCTCCTCTTCTAATCTACTGGCCTAATGCACCCCAAAGGACCTCGGATCTACCATGAGGCCAACTGTGGAGTTTGATATTTGACTAGAAGAAAGATATATGCTTTGAATCACGTCTTTTAGTGTGATTAGACTTTTAAGAATATTTTTGCCTTTTGATATCATTGCCTTTTATTTAAATGATTTGGATTTTAACTTTATTTTGAAGGCTTTTTAAGATTCCTCCTCCATACAGATTTGGAATGACCAATCATGGGAGAGATATTGATACACATGAATGGGTTTTAGGCTAAGGCTAAAGGAAGCCAAGTAACCAAAGATAAATTACTGACTAGGACACTTAGGCTTAACAATGAACTAGCATGTGATCTCAAGTCTCAATCGTGCATATGATTAGTTTGTGGAAAAAGGAATAAGTAAAAAAGAAATACAAAGTGGATAGGTAAAAAGAGATAATAATGAGATATATTTTTTGATAAATGATCATGTGGTAAAGGGAGATACTAAACAAAGGGAACAGGGTTTGTATAACCAAGTCACCATGACAAATAATAAATGAAAAAAAGGGATAAGAAAGCAAAACAATCAGAAAAAATACAAGAAAGAGAGTTTTGAGAAAAAATCTAAGGAAAAAGGGAAAATGATGATAAATAAAGACATATGTGAATATAAATGATAATATAAGTAAGATATAGTACAACAAGTAAGATCATGATATAAGATAAGCAAAAATTTAACACAATGTCAAAATGATATAACAGATAGAAATAAGATTGGAGCACATGTCCAACCCCAATTAAAATGTGAAAACACCATACATGAGCTCATAAATACTGGAAAATATATCCACACATATTATCCAATACATTGGATAAGTCTCTATGAAGCTGGATATGCACTACTGCTAAATTTTCATCAATCTTCAATGAATACTGGGAAAATACTTCTTTTCTAATCTCCTCAACTGAAAAAGTAGGAATAATTGTGGATTGTGTTGAGGAGGAAAATTAGGCAAAGTATGATCTGGAGAATGCATGAGAGAAGGCTCTAAGGGATATGTAAGAATCACTAGTAGAGAATAATCCATGGTTAAGGGACCCACAGGTGGAGAAGGATCCATAGGTGAGGGAAGGTCCACGAGTGAAGGAATCATGGGTGGAGGCACAGAAGGTGGTGAAGGGACCACAGTGGGGGATGGAACCATTGGAGGTGGAGCCATGGGATAAGAAGGATAAGCCTTCTTATGAGAATGACCTATGGGAGGAATAGAAGAAGGTCTGAGAATGGCTATAAAATGATCCTTAAGATGTTATTGTAGGATGTGACAATGATTAGTGTGATGGGTGCTGCATAGATGCCATAGACAATATACCTCACCATACTTGGGTAGATATTTAGGAAGTACCTTTGGGGGAGGTATGCATTTGTCTGATGATAGGGAAGAAGGATGAAAGGTACTAATATATTGTTGGAACTTATGATAATGGGTGGAAGAGTGATTATCTATCCCATGGAAGCAACAGATACACTTGTGAGTGGTTTTAGGAGAAACACTCATGGAATGAGGTATAATAAGAGTGGAAGAAATAGGAAAGCACTCATCAGCCCATTTGGTGGGTAGAAGAGCAATCTTATGCAAAATAAGTAAACCATCACCAAGGGAAGGTGATGATGAATAAGGAATAGAACTAGGCTCAACTAAAGGAGTGATAGCATTAGAAACAAGGGTAGGCTCAACAATAGTAGGAGAAAAAACAAGATCAACTATAGCAAGATCAGGAAGAGGCTCAACTATATAATTATTTACTAAGGGAGGAGTGGGATCTACAGAAGGTCTAAGGAGAGTTTCACTAACCTCAGGGATAAACCAACTACAAAGGTCAAGGTACCTAGCAAAGCAGTAAGCCCTGATCATAGCATGATCCATGCACATAGTCTTAGTTCCTCAGAAACTAGAGGTGTCAGTGCCATCTGTACCCTATGATAGAGGGGGGAAATGTAAAAAATAGGAACTATAAGTGAAGGAAAATGATGAGATGCATGAAAAGACTCAAGTAAATAAGAATGATAATGGATAATCTCAACATCAAAAGGCTATACAAGAATCATAATCTAGGGTGTGAAGATCAATGACATAGGTAGGGATAACCTTGCCATCTGATGAAGCATGGTGAATAGAATTCCTAGTCTTGGTCAAGACAATGAGAATGTCATTGCAAGGAGGCTTGCGAGAAAGAGGCTTCAAGGATGTAGGAAGATACGAGATGAGATGAGGTGAGCGATTAGAAGTTTTGATTTTAAGTTAATCTCATTGAGCTCATCATCATTGGAATCTAGGAGATTAGGAGGAATTTTACCAATGAAATTAGGATGCCCACTATAACCTTGAGTTGAATTAACAGGAAAGTTAAGACATTGAGAATCATAGAATGGAACACTGGGCAAAGGTTCAAGAGTAAGAATCTTGAAGATACCATGATCTTGGAATTGTTTGAAATTTCAAGGTTTAGTATCATATTAAATCCTATAAACTGTTCCATTATGAGGGAATTTAATGAATTGGTAGGTAGAGGAAGAAATAGCTCTCATGTGATGAGTCCACAGCCTACCAAGCAAGACGTTATAAGAAAGAGGGAAGTTAAAGATCATCACCTTCACACAAATGGTGACAGGTGGGATGATAATGGGAATCCACATGCAACCTCAAGGAGGCATGTGCCTTCTATCATATCCTTGGTAGGTGTTACATGTAGACTTGAGATTGTATTTTGAATATCCAAGATTTTTAATGAAATCAAAAGAAATAACACACGTGCCAAAACACTCATCAATCAATGCATACTTAACTTGCATATCACTTATTTGGATGCTAATAAATAAGGGAAGATCATTTGCACAAAGCAAAATCTCATCGATAATCATAGAAGTTATGGTAAATTTTAAAGAAAGAGAAGTATCTATAGTTTCATCAATGTTGATAGACATCTCTTCACATTGTTGTAAAATACTATCTTTAGATCTAGATAAAGATGCCTCCCATCATATTAGAGGAAGATGAGGGACATTCATCTCAAATAAAAGTTTCATAATATGGTTTTTATGATGGGGAGAAGTCCTCATAAGCTCAATGAATGGAATTTGGGATGGGAGATTAGTGAACTCTGTGATGGGATCCCACTCATCATAGCCCATAAAAATGTTGTTAGATATAGGTGCATAATGGTTAAGAAAAATTTGAAAAGGAGGAACCGAAGTGCATTGGAATTTATGTTGACAAGACTGAGAAAGAGATTTGGAAGAAGGTTTTAAAGCATGTTGAGATGATGAACTAGTTGGTTCAAGTTGATTTTGAGAATTGGAAGAAGTGTTAGTATAAACTTGGTTATCATTAGTGTTGGAAGATGATGGAAGAATGGTAGAAATAGAATGGGAAGTGTTATCCTAGGGAGAATCATAAATTGAATCATCAAAGGTTATAAGATCTTCTTTCACCAACTCATTTAAATGATTTGGAGAAGAATCCTAGATAACACGATATGTCTTATGTGAAGGAAGAGTGTAGATAGGTTGGGAATCAATGAAAGCCACCACCCTTTGTATATTTATTAGTCATGATAACCACATTCTCTTTATAAGGTGGCTCAAGAAGACTTTCAACATTATTGGTGGAAGGGGTAGACTTGTCTTGATTTTCTTGGATCGATTGATGATTAGGTAAGGGATCTTTGTAGATAGCCAAATTAGAATTGGCTTGATTCAAGGCTTGAGTTTTATCATGTGTTTTATAGTCCTTGAAAGTAATATCACAAGCTTTTTTACACTTATGGATAATGGAATCATGATCAAAATTAATACCAAGAAGAAAATCCATAGATATATTATGAAGTTGTCTATAGGTCTCATGAGAATGACCCCATTTAGCATGAAAAATGAAACTTGTTAGGATCATACCAAGATTTCATAGTCCAAGTAGGGTCAAACTCTCATGGAAGAGGCCTAGGTAGACATTTAATAAATTCATCTAAGGATAGAGGTTTATGAACATTAATGTTGTTTGGTGAGGAAAAATGAGGATTAGTATATTGTTGAGAAGGAATTGGTTCCAAACAAGGGTTAGAAATGACATCTTGAACATTGTGAATGGAGTCATACGAATCGGTAACATGATTAGTGGTAATATTGTAGTTTTTGTTCTTTATTAAGAGATGAGGACCCATAGAGGGTTGGGGTGGCTTGAATTGATTCATTAAAAAATCTTGACATTTAGCTTGGTCAATAGCTTCCTCCAAAGTGTGTGGAGAAAGAGTGAGAACTTGATATTGTAATTTAGGAAAGAAAGCATTTTTAAAGAGATGAAAAATATTGTCATCTACCATGTTATGTTCACATTTATTTGACAAATTTTTCCATCTCTTAACAAAGGCTTGAGTGGTTTAATTTTTGTTTTGTTTAAAATTTATGAAATGGGACAAAGTGTTTTCAGGAAAATCACTAGTTTGGAATTATTGCACTAAAATATTCACTAAGTCCTCCAAACTAGAAATGGAATGAGCTCTGAGTTGATTGTACCAATCCAAGGCATCACCAATGAAGGTTTTGGCTAGGAGCTTGGTGGTGGCAAAGGTGTTTAATTTGACCCAATCCTTGTAAATATTTCCAAATGTTTTGAGGTGAAGGGTAGGATCAGTTGACCCATTATAAGAAATTTTAGGTGTTATACCTCTAATGCCAATATTATCAATTTGAGTAGTGAGAGGTTAATTTTGGACATGATTAATGGTTTTTTTTGACCAAATGAGGTTGATGAATGATATTTACTTGAGAATATCAAAGAGGAGGAGGGGGAACATTATGGTTATGTATGCCCCAAGCTATTGGTTTAGGATGAGATTGAAGATATAGAATGTGGTTTTGCATTCTCATAATTTGATTTGTGTTATGAGCTTGAAAGGTATTCATTTTATTGATTGTATGTAACAATAGTTGGTGTGTCTGATTATAATTATTAGAAGCATTAGATTTGGTATTAGTATCTTGGGTACCACTATTGGTGTTGGTAGGAGATTGAGAAGAATTATGAGAATATGAGGCACTAGTCGCAAAATTTGCTTGTGTAGAAAAATATGGATTAGTGAATGGTTGAGAATAGGAACCACTAGAAGCATGATTATCTTGGGTAGAAAAAAATGAAATAGTGGAAGGATTAAGGATAGTGGATCTTATAATAGGCCCACTAGATGTAGAACCTGCCATGTTAGTTTAGATACTAGGCATGGAAGTAGAAGAGGTTAGAGAAGAAGATGTCATGGCATAAGAAGGAGTCAAAATGGAAGGAAGAGACTAAGAATTAAGGAAAGTGGTACCCCCAAATATAGTATTGAATCTAGGATTAGGTGAGTGGGGCTCTTCAGTTTGACCACTAATCATGAGGTTATAAATGGTAGAAGGATCCTTTCTTCGATGTTGAGGAAATTCAAAAATAAAGAAGAGAATTTCGAGAGTATACTCTAACTCAAATTGATCCTCTAAGAAAAGAGGAGGATTATGATAAAAAGTGATATTTTTAGGGATCCCATAGTTCATTATGCGAGTGGTAATATGAACATTACTATAATCTAAAATAGGAGCCCTACTCTGTCTATGGGACACCTTATTAGGATTGGTAAAGTTCATCATGTCTATTGATTGTAATTCAGTATCATCACCCAAAAAAAATTCCATGATGAAGGGAAAAAAAGAGAGATGAGAAAGTAAAGGACAAAGAGGTGACTAAAATAGTACAAGGTCGACTAGGTTGAACTAACACAGAAATAAGGACTATAAAATTGTACAAGGTCGACTGGGTCAATCTAGTATAGTGTACAAAAGGTAGAAAAGGTACTAAGTCGACTGAGTCAATCTAGTATAGCAGATAGGGAATTTAAGAAGCCTAAAAATAAATTATGAAAATTAAATAAGATAATTTTACAAGTAATTAAAAGTAGTAAGTATTGAAAGGAAACACAAAATCAATTAGATTAATGTTGGCCAATCCAATTGAAGCACACAAAACAAAACCTTGCACTAACATTTGCTAATACAAATGTTTATGCACATAATTGAGCTAATAAAAAGCAATCAAATTAAAAATTAAATAGATAACTAATTGGTCAACCTGAATGTTTATTAGATTATTAAGATATGATTTTTAATGTGATTGGAAGTTGTCTATAAGCAAGGTACTAGATAACAATCTAAGGATGGTTTTAGGTATTTTGGGCTAAAAGAGACTGTAGTGGTAGTGATACAAGCTTGGTATTGAGGCCTTCCCCCTCACTTCACACCCTATAGTGATAAGGGTATTGGGTGCTTAGCCAAAATATACCATTAACCACACTTTATACTTGCCCAGAGCATCAAGTCGGCTTCTCCTTTGGTAATGAAATCCAAGTAGGTTGGCCTTGAGTAGATAAATACTATTTTTTTTTTAATGTTTTTATGATTTAGTCATGTGTTCATAAAATATAAATAGTGAAACTAAACAATTAATTAAAAATACCCCAATTAAACTATGTGAACTATTCTAAGCATGCAAACAATAAAAAAGGAAATGTGTGAGCTAATTACTAGTAGATATGAGGTTAATTTCAACTTGAAATAAGGTAAAGTGTTGAAACTATATGCAAAAAATATATAATAGGGTCAACAAGTTCAAACCTATACTATGGAAGAAAGATTTGAAAATGTATAGGGTTAACTAGGGTCGACCTAGTTATTTTAGATAACACATAGAACTAAGTCGACAGGGTTGATCCAGTTGATTGTGCAAGGGTAGTTTTAAAAACTAAAAACTATGAAAAGAAAGATAGAAAATAAAGAAAAAGAGTGGTATAAATTAACCTTGGTGAATCAAAGATGAAATGAATAAATATTGTTGATGAATAACCTTGAAGTATGCTTGAGAAACTTGTAAACTAGGTCAACTAGATTGATCAAGTTGTGTAGGAACTTGCTATAGAGTGCTAAAAATGTACAGGGTCAACTGGGTCAACCTAGTAGACTAAACTATATGTCTAAAAGGATGGAAACCTATACTAGCTTGACTAGGTTGATCCAATTGCATGTTCTTGGAAACCTACGCATAAAAGTCAAAAAACTAGGTTGACAAAGTTGATCCAGTATGATAAAAATAATAAATAAAAGAATGAAAATAAGTGAAATAAATATTGTAAGGGTTAGTTTCACATTGATTTCACTAGAATATATGCAATAAAAAATACATCATGTCTATAAATCAATCTTGGCTGGGAGAAGATAAAGCATACCTACACTTTTGATTGGGATACACTTGATAAGCAGGAGCATGACTAATATGGGGATCTGCTAGAACCGATTAGGAGATCAATTGTCACAAAATATCATGCTAGGAAGGGTTAAAAAGACTACAGTCTAACAAAATCACACAAAAAACCTAATGGAGTAAGGTTTAAAACATTCACCTATTCTAATAATAAGAAAGTAAATCTAATCTAGTACACACCAAAGCTTGTGGCACAAAGTGGGGGTTAGAAAAAATAAAATAGCTAAACTAAATATGTATTGGAAGACATATACTCACGTCAATGTATATAGAATCCTAATACATGGGATAATAATGAAAATTCATTCTCTATCTACTGATACAAAGGAGAAATAAAGTTAGGAATACTTACCTTTGAAGACGAACCCACTGAGCCTCAATCTCTCCCTTGGCCAAGGTGCTTCGCAAAAGATTGTAGTGTTATGTAAGGATAACCAATATAAATTATCTCTAGGATACACAACCTATCTAATCATCCAAAAGGCTTCTCCAAAAGACATGATACATATCTCTAAATAAAGTCTAGAACCCTAAGATTTATTCCTCAAATAGAATTGTCAATAAACAAATATTCATTTATACTTATTCTCTATTAATTCTTATCTTATGAAATGGTGGGATATGAACTTATATATATAGGTATATCTTTCCCTAAATCCTCCTAGAAATGTTAGTTTTACAGGGTCAAACTAGTTGGCCCAGTGTGTTTTTGGGGACAATTTACTAGGTTTGAGCTAGGTCGGCTGAAAGGCTAACAAGCTAAGAAAGTGAAAAACACCCTTAAACTATACTAGGTTAACACAATTGACTTAGTATAACTAACTGAACAAAAGGGAGTTAAGGAAATAAAAGGATGGATAAGTCATGATAATTGATAAGAATGGGTAGGACTAAGGAGAATAAGCTTTGGGTAAATATTTTTAGGAGACAAGTGTGTAGATGGAAAGTGGCAAAAGGAACAACAATCTTATGAAGCATCGATGGTCTGCCCACCCCTTTCCTAGTGTACCCCTTAAGGCATGTGCTCATAGAGATTGAGACTCGATAGGTTCCTACAAGATACAAAGTGTTAGTAATTAATAAAATTTTGAAAATATTATGTGTATACAACTTCTTCAACTTTCCATTCATTATACTCTCCATAAAATCCATATAAATTAGAAAAATTAAAAACTAGAGAAATATAAAAAATTCTATGGAAAATTTATCTCATCAACATTTTCATTTAATTACTTCACAATCTTGGATGATCCAATATTATTATAATTCAGTTTTTATATGTTCTTTGACAAAAAAAATCATTTCTAAAATGCATCATCATGAAATATCCTCCATATAATTTTTGATCCATGTGCAACTCTTATGTTGTGTATTTATTTGTTTTTCCTTTCTATGACACACTGAAACATATTGCACAATCTTGTGCACTCCTCCATGTTGAGCTTTCTCTCAATCTCACACATTATTTTGTACTTTTTTATAGACCTAAGTTCTTCATTCCCATAAATGTATAGTCCTATGCATTCCTCTACACCTAACTCACTCACAATCTTGCACACGTGACTAGCACTTGATCATAGACTCATGCACTTACAATTGTCTAAAGTATATCACATCGATGTGTCGTCTTTACATGATTACATGGCTCACCAAGTGGCACTCCCTAGCTTGGAAGTTATCAGTTATCTAGTTTGATAGTTAGGTGCCACATACCTAGAAGCTTAATTATTTCCCAACAAAGAATATGGAATGACTCATAACTATCTTATTTATAGCCAAAAATAGTGGTAATTGGTTCTTTTATTATTATAATATAAGTGTGTAACATATACATTTGGACAAAGGTCAATGGCATACATAGTCGTAGTGATAGATAGCATGTTCTATGTATTTACTATATCATACATGAATTGTACATTATTATATTATTTTCCTTATTCATTCATATTGAATATAAGTGTTATTTTTGTAAACATTAGACTTTTACTCTATTGAATGTGTGATGATTATTATTTGATATTTCTACATGCATTCACTCTTACAAGTGTGAGTTATTTCTAACATGTAGTTTTCCCCTGCATGCCTAGTCTTAAACCCCTATAGTTTTGATCATTGGTATCAGATTTTAGCTCTTTTCTATGCCTATAAACATGTTATCATAGTGAGATAAATAAGGTGTATTAGTTAGTTTTGTTTCAGACTACCTAGAAGAATATTTTAGCAAAAGAAAGATGGCTGACACCTAGAAACAACCTAAAACAACCCCATATATTGAAAGGCTCATCACCGATGCATTGGAAGGACAACACACCAAAAAGTTTGGCTAATTCCATGAGTTTATAATGCAACACAACCTAACACCTTCTAATCCTCCTCAATAATTTGCTCAACAATGGTTTCACTAAAAAAACCCATTCAATGTGCAAGTTAATCTTGACATTCCTTTATTCAAAGGCAAAATGAATAAAAAAATTTGGATTCATTAGATCAACAACTTGAGGCATAATTTTTAGTCAATTATTTCATGGATGATGTTAATATCACCTTCATAGTGTTGAATATGTGCATTCAAATTGTTTTTTTTGGGAAAACTTTATCACACAATGTGTGCAAGAGTGTGGTCCAATTGAGTATTAGAAGAATTTTTTATACATGCTCAAGGAGGACTACTACCCTATCTACCATTTTAAGGATGAATACATAAAATTGCAAAAATTTTACTAGTGTAAAGATTATTCAATGTAAGACTAAACCAACACATTCCATGACTACTTCACATGACTATTATAGAACTTTAGTGAACAACATAAGCCGATAAAGTACATCATTAGACTCTCACCTTATATTCATGTGAAGATTGAGCTCTTGAATTTAGAAACTTTGGGGCAAGCCTACCACAAATCCACAAAAATAGAAGTCAAGGAAAATATGAAGAAACATCTCACTTATTCATCCAACACCATATTCAAGGGTTAAACCTCATAAAATTTCACATTTTAGCTTTATATATAGAAGCAGAACATTTATCATAAAGGAGAGTAGCCTAAGAAGACAAAACAAAACTTGAAAGCTAATACATATTTTCATTTATATAATGTCAAGAAGAAATTTGGTGAAAATCGATGTCATCATAATCACTCACACACCCATGAAGACTCTAAATGTTGAATACCAAAATCATTGGTTGTCCAGTCTACATCAATTTCTACATCTATGAATGACACTGAGCTAGATGTGACTTCCCTAAGTGATAGAGTCACTATGATAGACACCTTTGAGGAGTGTGAATGCATCTTCCACACAAATTTTTGGGTGAATGGTCAGCCCCTTATTGTCATTATAGACAATGGTATTTAGAATAACACATTCACTCAATCCATAATACAATGTCTTGACCTCACCACTCCCACATAACCTAAGACATGTTCATTAGGATGGATTAATTAGGGGAAGGATATACATGTCTAGTGATAATACACCTTATAATACAAATTTAATCCCATGCGGGACACTATCACTTGTGACATCGCACCTTAGAGGTCTAAGACATATGATTGTGAAGCTTCATATCAAGCTGAGCCATAACATTGGAATTTTTATACATAAGATCAATTCTTAAACCTATTTTAATTAGTTCCCATAGCCAAAGTCAACTTGGTCTCTGTCAATCAATGTTAGAAACTTATTTCACACATGCAAAAGTTAGTGTAAATCATGGTTCATCTTAATACACATGTGTATGATAAAAAATATTCTTAGGTAGTGCACACAACATGATCAACTTTGAATTAGTATCAGATCAAAAATTTATTGAATCAATGTGATGAATTATTTACAGATACAGAAGGCCTTCCAACATATTATGTAGTAAAGCACTACATTGATTTGGTCATTGGATCCCCTCTACCAAATAACACTCTGTATCATAGATTAGTTTGGGAGAATGATGAAATTGAAATATAATAGCTCCTCAATCAAGGAAATATCAAGCCTAATTCTCCCCTTTGTGGTGTTGAGCATGGTCATTGATTTTAGGTTGTCATTTATGTTAAAGAGAGCATGTGGTACTAGTGCATGAATGACAAAGAAGTTGTGTTTGATAGCTTGGAGAGATATGACACATGTATAGGTATGTAAGGACAAATAAGAAGTTATGAGGTATATATCGATTGTATTTTTGAAGTTATCATGTGTTATTTGATCATTTGGAAAGAGAAACATGCATCTTATAGCTTAAGAGAAGCCAGACCGTCACTGCACATCATGCAAATATGAATGAAAAAACAAGTTTGTACATTTAGTGCAGGCACTCAAAAAGTCAACAATGGTCAAATGTTTTCATTGAAATGTTTTATATAGTGATAGGAAGGTACTATAAATATTTGGAGTCTTGAAGTGTTTTCTAGTTCAAGATATAAACCTTCAAAGTTGCTCTAGTAGACTATGATGGACCAAAGACCATCAAGTTTAACCATGTTGAAGTCTGGGTTCAAATAGTCAAGACAAATCTATGGTGAAAATTCAAAAGATATAATAGTTTGAATTAAATCACATAGATAGATATAAATGGTGTGGTTCAAAGTTAAATAGTCAATGTTTGCATGTGGGACAACAAAGAGGTGCAAGAGTGGGGACTGATGACAATGTGCTTAGAAGGAACACGTGGGTAAAAAATGTCTTAATTATGGAAGAATAGATCAAAGATAAATGGTGAATATTAATTAAATAAGTAAAAGGATTATCAGAAGGCACACATAGCTACCAAGTGGTGGAAGTTCATTGGGGATTGACTTTAGGGTATGTAGAGGGCATGTGGGGCTACTAAGTGGCTTAATCTTATAAACAAGGATCTAAGATCAATGATGAGAGTTTCAAGACAAGGAATAGTATAATACTAATGAAAAATATGGATCATATTTTATCTATATTTTAGGGAGCATGAGATGAGGACACATGTCTGAAATATTTGCATTATACAGTGACCATTGGCATTTGAATTAGCAAAGAGAAAAACCAATCTATAGTATTTTTCTAATATATTTTGATCTAGGATGAATTTAAAAGTGATGTAAAAATAAAAATTGAAGAATAATTCAAGGTGAATCCATAAAAGTGATTTATAAGGTTTGAATGTCTTTAGAATCAAATATATTAAGCTCCAAATTTGACTATGTGTTTGACAATGTTTTGCAAGTGACCTGAGAAGGATAATTGAGTTGTTCTTGATAGTATTTTGATGTTTCAAGATGAAATAACTATTGGATAGTGTTTTATACTACATAAATATTATCTAAATGGATTTTATAGGTTTTACCAATCCATATTCATTATGAACAAAGGCTTATAATTTGATTATGTTTATTAAATGTAGTGACAGTTTGAATAACCATCTTGCATAGGTAAGTTGAAGGTGTTATGAGCAAAGTTAAGGAAGAAAATAAGTATGGAGATGTTACATAAGTATATAAGGCTTATGATAAGTCATTGGTTTTCATATTTTTCCTCTGATCAAATATAGAGATTCAAAATAGTTTAACTATATTTTGACTGTGTGTGACCAGTCTGAGTGGTCATTTTGAGAGAGTTGATTTAAGTACTTAGAGCTTGTGTTGAAGTTTATAAATCACATGATTGTGTTTAATATGTCCTAAAGGGTTCATACATGTGATATAATCATATGTATATTTTAAATAATCTAGTATTTTCTTCATAAGTTTGAGACTATGTTTTTTGTGTATGAAGGCCTAAAGAGCGAGGAAAACTAATTGGTAGGTTCAAGTGTGCAGTTGGTGTTAAAATTGGAATATAACCATATGAGAGTGATAAAGGGTTTATTATAGATAGTTTTTATGTGTTAAAATAATTATTATAAGATGAAAGTGGACCAAGGAGTTGTGAGTTGTAACATATGAGTATGAAGGCCTAATTGTTTTAGGTCTCACCAAGACCTAATGGTGGTTTGGGGCTAATAAGGTATTGGAAAGCATAAGGAGTGTGCGTTTATTAAATATAAAATGTATGAGGACATATTTAAAATATATAACAAGTATGGTAAGTATCTTGGCTGAACAATATGGTTTATACCAAGAGAGTGGTATAAATACAAGGCATTATTGGCATATTTGCGTTAGTTATGAAAGTGTGGATTCAAGCAAAGGAGAGAACCTTTGAAAGATAAGGTACATGTCAGTAAGGAAAAAAAGAGAGTGAAGAGGATAAATCATGCTTATCTAATCAAGTTGATGTAGGAAGACACATAGGTCATTAGACCTAATGAGCCTAGAAGAGGCAGTTTGAGCGAGTTAGTCCTAGAGGTAGCTTGAGAGAGATTGGAGGTGAAGAGTGTAGATAAAGTTGGTCATCATCAATTAAAGAGAACAAATAGGTGTTTAAGATGATATATTCAAGGTAGCTGAGTGGGTGATTAGTTTCTTGGGGGGGTGGTTCCTCCTTGAAAGATAAATCTTGTTAAAAGTCTAGTTTTTGTGGGTGCTCAGCTAGACAAGGGTAGTAGCTCCTTGTGGGATTGGTGTCTCACTAAACTAAGTTATGGGTGTTATTTGATCAGTTAGTTCTGGTCTAAATGTTGGATCTTGTTATTATAAGACTATATTCCATCTTTTAGGGTTCAATGGGTGTTATCCCCCAGGAGGATTTCCCACATATATCATGTGTTTTGTGCTTAATCTTGCTATATCTTCCTTGTTCATTTCAATAGTTAATTTATATGAATAATGATTATATGTGATGAATGTTTAAGATTTTCTAATTGAATTGGATTATATATAATCACTAATTCATCCCCCCCCAATGATTTTACCTCTAACATGTGGAATCTATATGGTCCTCATGCCCAAAAAGGATGAGTCTTGATGCCTATGCATAGACTATCGAATGCTCGACAAAATCATTGTGAAGAAGTATCCACTATCATGCACTGAAAACATTCTAGAATAGATTTGAGGTGATATATCACCAAGATCAAATTTAATTTAGGTTACCATCAAGTTCCATTCCATCCTGAATATGTTTGGAAAATAACCTTCAAGACACAATATTAATTTTATAAATGGCTAGTTGTCTTTCAATTTAACCAAATAACTAGCCACATTCATGTGTTTGATGGATGATCTACTCAAAAATTTCCTCAACTCTTTTTTAATTGTCTACCTAGATGACATCCTCATTTTCATAAAGACTTAGGACGTATGTGGAACATATTGTACATGTCTTAGACACCTTGAGTCAACAAAAAAAATAGGCCAACTTAGAAAAGTGTACATTTGGATTTATCCAATTCTATTACTTTGGATACATCATTGACCATGAAATAATTCTTGTATACCTATAAAATAACAAATTGATTTAGGATTTTCCCTCTTTGCACAATCTCACATAATTGAGGATCTTTCTTGGACTCACAAACTTTTACCACAAGTTCACCCTTTAATTATTACACATCATTTAGCCACTCATCTAGATAATAGGAATGCAATAGAAGTTTAAATGGACTTATCTAAAACAACATGATTTTTATGTACTCAATCAATTCTTCTATGTATAACATGTACTTGTTATGCCTAAAATTTAACACGCATGTATTTTTTCCCTTATTCATTCAAATTGAATAGAAGTTGAATTTTTGCAAACATCAAACTTATGCTCCATTGAATGTGTGTTGATTATTATTTGAATAATTTTGCATGCATTCACTCTTAGAATTGTGATTTATCTCTAATTCACAATTTTCAACCATGTGAAAAATCCTAGACCCTTGTAGCATGGATCACTTTTGGTCTTTTGGTTAAATTTGCTATTGCATTATTTTTGTCATTACTTCCCTATAAATTGCTACTTAATTCTTCTTATATTTATTATATTTTATTTGTAAAATCATATACATCATATCACTCAATAATTTTGTAATTTGTAACTAATCCATATCTAAAACACTCCTTACCAATTCAATCCCCTACTAGTTTAATTTTAAATTTTATATTAAGATCATCTTATAAGCTACTTTATTAGGCAACATTGATCATAAAGTTAATATAATATGGAGCTAAATATCTTTCTTTGGTGGTAAATCATTAGCTAGAACATCAAAATATTCTTCCAACACTTTTGTAGCGTATTCTATTATTTGTAAATCCTATGTTTCTTCTTTTTTTGCTATTAATCCATAACAAAAATCAAGGAATTTAAATCTCTTGATAAATTATTTTTTGGAAAACATGTTTTATATTTACCCTTCTTCCTTAAAAATTAATAAAAATATTATTTAACCAATATTACCTAAGGTGTATATGTTCTTTTCTCCATCATGTACTTCTTTTATATCATATTGTCATGGCCTTCACAAAAACACATTGCATGCATGCATTAGAATAACATCATACCATATTTTATCCTGACAAGTATTTCCTATTGAAAACTTGATAAAACATATCTTATCAATAATAACTTCATTTCCATTTTTAATACATAAAATATGGTGAGGATGAGGATTCTTTTCACATTGTAGAACTATTTTCTATACCATTTCTTAGAATTTGTATTTTTAAAACTTCCACCATCAATAATAAATTTACATAATTTTCCTCCTAAAGTGCACCTTATTTGGAAAATATTTGTATGGAGACATGAATCATAATTTTTTTTATCCTACGTATTCTCTTTCCTTTGAGTTATCATTGTTCTTCTCATCATAAGAGTCCCTCCTACATATGTTGAAACTTCTACCTTGTATTCTTCTAACTTAGCCTCAAATAAATTTAATATTGAATAATCCCATTACCTCCTTTCTTATGCATTATTCTCTACCTACTTCACCACATTTTTAATAAATAAAATGTTTTCTTGGGGCGTATCATTGACCATCACCATTGCCTCTGTTTCTTTGAAATCCTCTTCTTATTTGATGATGCTAAAACCATTTTCTTGCATCTTCATGTATTTCCATCCTACAATAAGATTGTTATCTTGTATACTTCAATGGAATCAATTCCTTAATGGTGATGATGATCCTCTATTCATTCCACACAATCTCTGAAAAGCATGTCTACTTTACTTCTCTTATGTCATCAAATCTAGTTGATAGGTATATTTCATACTATATATTATAGACATACTTAACTCATCTTAAATAAGAAACTTTAAACCATTTACATACCATTTAGCCATTTGTTCCTCATTTTATTCATGTTCCACTCAAATGGATAGTTTGTAAAATTTATATTTTTATTCGTGTACACTATATTCATTTTTCCTTGGAATATAAAATATTATGTAGAGGGTTTGTGAATAGTTCACATCAAGTAATTTTTCTCTTAGTTTCTTCTCCATTTTAATCTAGCTATTGATCTCCTTCTTACTTGTATTTTCTTTATTTTTGTAAATGATCCCACCATATCATAATATGACCCTTCACTTTGGTACATTCCAATTTCACCTTCTTATCCTCCATCATATTCTCTAATAATATTTTCCATATTTGATGCATAAAAAATAGGCCTAACTTTTGGAGGCCATAACTTTTGATTCATAGCTCCGTTTGAGGTCTTCCACGCATGAAAATGACCATCTCAAAAATTTAGTTTCTATCCTAAGCCACAATTTCTACTTAGAGGTATTTTTAAATATTTTTATGAGGCCAAACGAGACCATCTAGGGGTTCAAAATTATAATTTAATGATTTTTGGGGGAATTTTCTATTTTTAAAAATTATATATTTTTATGACAAAATCTGAACTTCAGTTGAAATTTGTCCTATAGGCTAATTTTAGTGTTTAGATTATTTTGGAAGATTTTTAGAGTTGTACATGTTTACATGCAAAACTTACTAAAAATAGCAACTGCTAGAAATAGATTTTTTTTAGATTTCAATTTTTTTCAAATTTGTTTTGCGTGTCAACTCTAATCTTAAGTTGAATATTATTTATGTATGGTTTGTAATTATTTAAATTAATTCAATACAAATAAATTTGAGTTATTATTTCAGATTTTAGCCTATTTTAATTTTAGTATTGATAGTAATTAGGTTCTTTATCTGGTATCAAAACATGATTGAATCTTGGAGGAGAAAGAAAAGATGAGAGGACAAGGAGGTATTGCATAGATGAACTAGACTATACAAGAGATACAAAGTCAAGTGGAATAATTAACTAATATTATCACTAATTAGAGAAGAAAACAAGGTGGTGATGAAACCAATGAAGACACATAACATGATGAATAAATTCAACAAGAAGAAGAAAAACAATATCAGCTACCATCGATGGAAGAGAAGATGGTTTGGGATTTAGAAGGAAAAAATAAAGGAATCAAGGTTGATGTTATAGATTATGGAGGTAGTTTAAAACTAGAGGATTTGATAGATTGGATGAATAGCATGGAGAATTTATTTGAGTGGAAGACTATGAGAGAAGACAAGAAGGTAAAGTTTCTATGCATGAAATGGAAAGGTCATGCAATGATTTGGTGGGATCACCTATGGATAGAGAGAAAGAGAAAATGTAAATAGAAGATTAATATGTGGAAAAATATAGAGAATAAACTAAGGTATAAATTTATTCTTGTGGATTATACACAAAACTTATACAGAAGATTCTAAAATTTGAGGTAAAAGGATCACAATATATAAGATTATATAGATGATTTTCATAATATTTCCATACGAGTGGAACATGATGAAACAAAAGAGAAAATGACTGCAAGGTATGTAAATCTTTTGAAATTTACTATTCAAGATGAATTAAGTATGCATAGAAT
Source organism: Torreya grandis (assembly GCA_037957365.1). Classification (NCBI taxonomy): domain Eukaryota; kingdom Viridiplantae; phylum Streptophyta; class Pinopsida; order Cupressales; family Taxaceae; genus Torreya; species Torreya grandis. The sequence continues at coordinate 4,912,176 of JARHVA010000601.1, read as the reverse complement.
ACTTTACATAGAGGAGGCTTATTAATTAGCTTTAAAGGTAAAAGAAAAACAAAATAGACAAAATTTTAGAAGAACGTCTCTTGGTCCAAGGAGAGTTGGATCCCCCCCAATAAGGGGATGAGGTGGGTTTAATACTACCATAGGTGTGTATAATACTAATATAGGTGAATCATCATGCGGTGTAGAAAGGCAAGATGAGAATAGGTAAGGGTTTTAATACCAACAAAGAGGAAGAGGGTTTCAAAGAGGATGAGGTTATGGTGGTGCTAGAGGGTGGTTTCTGAATCAACGTAGATCTTATGTTTGTTATAGGTGTGAAGAATAAGAGCATAGGGAATTTGAATTCTTGCATTATCAAGATCAAGAAAGGAGGAAAGAGGATTGCCCAAGAGTGAATCTAGTTGAGGCTGAGATTGAACAACAAAATAGTAAAATTGCACCAGTAGATGTTGGAGAGAATCTCATGATGAGAAGAACAATGATCACTCCAAGTAAGCAAAAAGTGTAAAACAAAGAAGGTGGTGATGCATGGATATGATGTCATATTTTTCAAACAAGATGTAATTTGGGTGGAAAGGTATGTAAAGTAATTATAAATGGTGGTAGTTGTGAAAATATGGTTTCTAAAGAAATGATATAGAAACTACATTTGCATTGTGAAAAGCATCCTAATCCTTATTAGATTTCATGGTTTAAGAAACGGAATGAGGTTATAGTAGATAAAAGGTGCTTAATCAAGTTTTCTATAGGAAAAAATTATAATAATAAAATATGGTGTGATGCTATTCTAATGGATGCATGCCATGTGTTATTGGTGAGACTGTGGTAATTTGACAAGAAAGTAATTCATGATGGAGCAAAGAAAACATACACTTTTTGGAAAGGTGGTATAAATGTAGTTTTGTTACCTATTAAAGAGGAAGATAAGGTAGAAAACATACTCTCTACTAAATAATTTATCCAAGATATGAAGGTGGTGGGTTGTTTTTATGTATTAGTAGCAAAAAATGAAGACATAAAAATGGTACAAATATCAATAGAAGTAGAAAGAGTGATGAAATAATATGAATATGTTATGCTTGATGAGTTACCAAATGGTTTACCATCAAAGAGAGATATTCAACATCACATTGAGTTGATTCTAGGATCATCTCCACCTAATCAAGCAACTTATGGGATGAGTCCAACAAAACATGAAAAATTAAATAAATATGTTACTAAATTGTTAAGAAAGAAAGTGGTAAGGGAGAGTATGAGTCCATGTGCAACACCAACATTGCTAACTCCAAAGAAAGTTGGAGGATGGAGAATATGTGTGGATAATATAGCAATTACTAAAATTACAAAGAAGTATAGATTTCATATACCTCATTTAGATAATATGATGGATGTGCTTGTAGAAGTAAAATATTTTACCAAGATTGATCTGAGTGGTCATTATCAGATTTAAATTCATGAAGGAGATGAGTGTAAAACTACATTCAAGACTAGGGATGACGTATATGAGCGGATGGTGATGCCTCAGATTACGCAATGCACCTAGCACATTTATGAGGATGATGAATACAGTGCTACGAGAATATATTGGTAAGTTTGTGGTTGTTTATTTTGATGTTATTTTGATATTTAGTAAGATAAATAAGAATAGTTACAACATTTGACAATGGTAATGGATTTTTAAAAAAAGGAGAAGTTGTATGCAAATTTTAAGAAGTGCAAGTTTATGTAGAACAATTTGGTATTTTTGGGGTTTATAGTTTTAGCAGATGGTGTGAGAATGGATGAAGAAAAGATAAAGGCGATTGTTGAGTGGCCTATTCCAAAAAGCATTACAGAGGTAAGAAGTTTACATGGTTTAACAACATTTTATAAAAAAATTTATTAAAAAATTTAGTATTATTGTGGCACCAATAATAGATTTCATGAGAGGGAATGAATTTGCATGGAATAGAGTAGCCACATAAAGATTTGAATTTTTGAAGAAGAAGATGATAGAAAGATTAATTTTAGCATTACCTGATTTTAACAATGTGTTTGAGATTGATTGTGATGCTTCATTTGTGGGAATTGGTGATGTGTTGAGTCAAGAAGGAAAGCCAATAACATATTTCATTAATAAATTGAATGAGGTAAGAACAAAGTATTCTACCTATGATGTTGAAGTTTATGCAATTGTACAAGCATTAAGACATTGGATGCATTACTTGGTGCCTAAGGAGTTTATCCTATTTACATATCATGAGGATTTGAAGTATATGAATACACAAAAGAAGTTGAAAGTAGGCATGAAAAGTGAGTATCTTTCTTCCAAGGGTATACTTTTTTGTTGAAACATAAATCAGGAAAATAGAATCAAGTAGCTGATGCATTAAGCAGGAGAGTAGAATAACTACTATGGTGAGTGAGGTAGTTGGATTTGAAGCTATCAAAGAATTATAAAATATTGATCCATATTTTGGAAAGGTAGTTAAGCAATGTAGGAATCCATTAATAGGTGGGACATATAATATTCGTGGTGAGTATCTTATATAAGAAGGTTATCTCTTCAAAGAGAAACAATTATGCATTTCAGTTGGTCTCTATGAGATAATATAATAAGACAATTACATAGTGGAGGTTTGGCTGGACATTTTGGTAAGATGAAGATAATAGATTTGGTGGAGGAAAAATATATTTAGCCAAGGATGAAGAGAGATGTGACAAGGTATGTTTTTAGTTTTAGGATATATTAGGTGGCTAAAGGACACACAAAATACTAAATTATACATGCCATTATTGCTTCCAAGAGGACCATAGACAGATTTGAGTATGGATTTTGTGTTGGGATTAGCAAACACATAGAGAGATAATGATTCAATTTTTTTTATAGACAAATTTTCTAAAATGGTTGATTTCATTGCATGTAAGAAAACCAATGATGCCACTAGAGGTATTGAATTATTTTTTAAGGATATTGTGAGATTGCATGGTGTTACAAAAACTATTACTTCAGATAGGGACACAAAATCTATAATTCATTTTTGGAGGACTTTGTGGAAGAAGATGGGTACTAAGCTACAATTCAGTGGTGCATATCACCCAGAAACAAATGGATAGATAGAAGTTATGAATAGGAGCTTGGGAAATTTGTTGAGAAGCATAGTGGGAGAGAAGCCCAAACAATAGGACTTGGCTTTACCACAAGCTAAGTTTTCATATAATAGTTTAGTGAATAAATCACCATTTCAAATTATTTATGGGATAAATCATATGGGTGTTTTAGATTTGATATAATTTACAATTACAGATTGAATTAGTGATGATGCAAAAGCATTTTTAGAGCATATGCAATAGTTACAAGGAGTAAGAAGAAAGTTCTAGGAAAGTAATGAGAAATATAAAGAATCAATAGATGTTAAAATAAGATCCAAGGTATTTTAAGAAGGAGAGATGGTAATGGTTTACTTGAGAAAATAAATATTTATAAAAGGCATGTACAACAAGTTGAATGCAAGAGCAACTTCTCGTTCCTTTATTCCCCATCATAGTAAATTATCATAGGATCAATATTTTGCCTCCCATATACATGCTTAGACAATTTAAACTTGTCTTGTGATTTACCCATGAAATAACTCACCATGTTTGCTTGTTTACATGCCATTTCCTTTCTTGCTTCTTTTTTTGTGTGCACAACTCTTTGTGCTTCTTCTTGCTTCTACTCTGTTGGTGTTTATTGGAGTTCTATATTGAATTTTACTTGGTATTATTAATATATTTTCATTCTCTTTAATGTAATAAACATGTACTCTATCATTCTCATCTCTTATTGCTACTTGAATGCATCAATCTCTTCATATTCTTCATCAAATCTTTGTCCACTTTGTTATTCTCTTTCTTGGAAAACTTCTTGTTTGCCTTCTGATTGGAATCCCTCATTTATGAGACTCATATCCACCTCCTCATGCTACATACCATTCTTTTCAATAAATTTTTTAGGTGATTCATCTCCATCTTGCCATGCTACACCCTCATCTGATAATGTAATAGTTTCCATATATAAAAGATATTTCTTATTGGAGTCAAATTAAATCATTCATCATAAACAACATTGGAAAAAATATCTATCAAACACTTATCTTCCTTTGTGAATTTATTCCATGTTCACATGGTTATACATTCACTTCTTTGGCTTGGTTTGCATGTACCATCTTTATTGTTTGCTTTGTAGCTTGTCATCTTCTTCAATATTCATTCTTGCTTAGAGTGCACTTGTAATTTGATTCTCTTATACTCTTTTATTGTTTTTCACATCCAACTTTCTACCTTGAATCTTCCTATGCTGCCACTTACATCTCTTTTCATCTATCTCATACCTCATGCCTTGGTCATCTATCATGCTAACTTTATAGTCCTTGTAATTTTCCTTTTGTTTCTACATTTGTGCTTATTTTCCAATTGTACTCTTACTTTGTTTGACCTCTTGTTTGAGATTCATCTCCTTCTTCTCATCACCTTCTTGTTTAATCCACTTAGGCCATACATATCCATGACCATGCTCAACTTTTGAGGGATGTAATTTATCATGTTTTATCCCAACCTGCGTATCAACCTTGCCTTCTTCATATATGAAATCAATTTTAACATTCAAACACTCATTTACCTTCAAAGGCAACTGCTGAAAGCTTATCTCTTCCTTGATGTCTTCATGAATGACCTTCAAGTCTTCTTAGGTGACCTTCATGTTCTCTTGGTACACCATCTCCTTTGTTTCAGCTTATATGCATGGTAACACATCATAATATTCCTCTTTCTCATCATCTTATACATGTGAAATGCCTTCAATCTTCATCTTCTTCTCTCCTTCAAGGTGTTCTTTCTCTTTGTCTTCTTCTTACCAATTGATGGGTGTCATTCTTGGCCCATTTTTCATCATATTTGAAGCCTCATGCTTGACCTTCATCACTTTATTCTTCATACCTACAAACACAAACTTGAAAACCATGTTATCATATAAAACTAGAGACCACATAGAATATTTGAACATCTTTGGCATAGACATTATCCATCTTCTCATCGTGTCTTCATCCTTATGTGATCATCTTGGTACTTTTATCTTCTTTTTGTTCTATTTAATGTGAAATATCTTTTTAACTTATATTTATTTTTTCTCATTTGGAAACATATATCTTCTCATGTGTCTTTTTGATGCCTTCTCTCTCTTATTTTCATCTTTCAAGACAACTTTCTTGTGCCTTCTTCTCACAAGTGACTCTAGTGGCCACTTTACTCTTTTCCTCATATGCTAACCAGTTCATTGGCTTTCTTGTTCTCTTATGAGCTTCATAATGAGATATATCCTCTCTATACCTTTATCCAATTCTCTTCTTATGTCCTCTATTTACCTCTCTATATCTATCTCCTCAATTTTTCTTTGCTTTTTTGGCCTTAGACCTTTCTCTTAACAATTCTATCAAGCTTGCCTCTTAGACCTCTATTGGTCCTTTCCTCTTCTTTGAGTCCTCACTTTGGATCTCTTCCTCAAATTTTTGACTCTCTTTTGGGGTATTAATTATTCTCTCTTCTTTCATAGAGCTTCAATGCTTTCTTTTCCTCTCTCTCTCTCTTATAGTCTTTCTCTTGACTAGTTTCTTATCCTTCTCAAAGGATTTTGGAGATTTTTTCTCTCTTCTCAATCTGGCATTCATTTATTTTGACCTTAATGTATCAAAATTTAAATATTATCTTCTCCCTCAATACCCTTAAATTTTCATCTCATGCATACCTCATGGCATTATACATTCTTCTCAAATCAACAAAAAGTAAAGAATTCAAAACACAAGTTTACCCAAGCATACCTTGCCTTGAGTTTTGTCAATTTGGAATTCAAAATTGGTAAAAGTGAGTGTAAAAGAGTTTAAAGGAAATTATAGGTCCATTTTTTCCTTTATTTTTCATTTGGATTCATAGAGATGTGCTATAAGGTTTTTAGGAGTTTTCCCTCCAAAACTTGAAATTTGAAAATTCAAATGTTTCCAAGAGCCTAGGAGGACTTAAACATGGTCTAGGGTGTTTAGATAAATTAATAATGATTAATTAGGACCAAAGTGTGTTGTAAATTTTTTTTTGAAACCATTAGGGGATAATTCATTAGATAAATAAGTTATGTTTAGGAGTACACCCACCAGTCTTACATTGGGTTAATAATTTGGTAGTTATGTTTTATAACTAACTACGTCCTACATTGAAAATGAGAAGAGATGTCATTGTTTTAAATTTGGATGGAATAGGATAGTAAGGAGAGGAAAGGAAAAAATCTCAAATAAAATAAAACATGGAGAAAATGGATATTTGATGTAAACCTCTCAAGGATTGGCAAATCCTTTGAATCCATAGGTAAACTGCTTTATAGTAAATGTTATTTTCAAATAATATAGATAAGTTGATCTTTGCTTTGTTTCCTATTATCAGTGTATGGATTATTATAATTTACATCTACATTTTTTAGATGAATATTCATGGAAAAAAAGTTGCCTGGATGTTATGTTTATCTACAGGTTTGGGAAGGACTGTTGAATCTAATCAAGAAAGAGTAATTTGAGCCTTCATTTGAGAATAAAGAAATAACAAGTATTACTCAGGGAAGGTTGTGTAAAAATTATAAAGGGACCCTTGAGTGTTAGAATAAAATAAACCAAGAATTTTTTAAAATTTAAAGGAAGTCATTTTTGTAAATGGAGATCCATATTCATAGTGATGATAATCTAATTTCTACAAATAACTAGGCATTCTTGAGACATAAGTATAACTTTGTTTTGGGATAGTGACAATGAGTTATAATAGATTTTTTATATATTGGGTTATAAATATGTGGTGCTCAGATTGTATAAGATTAAACACTATTTAATAGGCATAAACCTTAGTGGTTATAGGCAGACCCCTATTCTAGACGATTGGAGAATAGATTCACATGATTTTTTAATAAATGGAGTTAACATTGATGTATTCTTGTCATACATAGAGGAAAGAAAAATATTTTTTTATACAATCAATCATAAAAACCCTGATATGAATGTTGGTAACAACTTTGACCCCTTTGTATTGATTCAGAGCCCTTTTCACTATGTGTTTATTATTGTCTTATGACTATAAGCATTAACCTTAGAAAGATAGCTATGTAGCTTTTGAATCCTTGGAGTTATAAGGTATTGGTAAGTATTAAATTATGGGAACCATACGTATATCTTTTAATCCTTTCATTGTAACATGATGAAATGATTGTGACTTCATGACAGACTTGTAAGTGGCATTGACATGCATAGTTAAGAATGAGAGAATGTACTTTTCTTATAAGTATGCATATGTATTATACTCTAAGGAATTTTATTGAATTATATGGGTGTAAGGAGTTTTAAAATTTGAATAAAACCTTTTTTTAGAGTTTATGAAACTCATTAATGCTTGAATCCATGTTTTCACAGTCTTGCAAAAGACAAATAAACATGTTTTTCCATGCTTAGGTGAGTAATCATGGTCAAAAGAGGTGTCTATACTACATTAAAAGTTTAATAAGCTCAAACTAGATATTTTGGTAGTGGATTTACCTTTTGAATCATTATGAAACTAAAAATATTGAATTTTGAATGGCCTCGGCCTTGTGTGGGCCTAAGAAACCCTAGGATTAGGATTTAGCTTGTAGAATGAGTTTCCACCATTAGAAATTATTGAAAATTTTTAATCTAACATAAATTTACATGATATAACTAATATAATTTGTTTCAAGTCTTTATGTACTTTACAAGTATGGATTTGAGCAGTGAGGTGGCTAATAAGGCCTAATTAGGCCTAAAAGAGGGGTATTTTACAAAGGAAGAGCTAGTTAGGGAAAGAGATAAGTCATGAAACTTAGAAAAGATATCAAAGAGGATAATAAAAATATATTATAGATATTATTTCTAGAAAGGAGTGCTTATATTGATCAAACCAAGGATAAATGCTCAAAAAAGGGTTACTAGCCTTAAGAAGTCAAGGTAAGGGTTGTGTATAGAATTGAAAGGTAAGGTTGGAACTAGGGGTTAGAAAAGGTTAATATAGATATAATATGGCTATTTAATAACATATAAATAACAATTTAAAGCTTTATTACCTATATCAATAATTGACACTATGGACCTAAAGGTTGGTTATCTAGTGAAAGTTAATGAAGGTACAAGGTGAGTTTGTGAGTAAGGGAAATTACATGAGGCAGAGTTAGAATGTTATTGTGAAGTGAAAAATATAATAACATCAAATATAACTCAAGGTGAAGATTCTATTCAAGCAAGGTGACAAACAATGTGATTTAGAGAGATATCAACTAGCTTGGTAGGGATAATCAAGATCAAACCATCAAGTGTAAGAGATCAATTGAATTTGGAATTAGATAATGATACAATAGAGGAATTATCCCCATATCTCTATCTCACATACTTCCATTTTTATCCTCATGATCATTAAATCATAATCATTGTTTATAAATTACTACCTAATAATCTCATTCCCTTAAAATGACATCATATACAGAGTTAGTTCTATTCACATGCTCATTCATAGAGTTATTCAAGTATTATTTAGTTATAAAAAGATACATAATACCACATAGGTGTCCATCTCACCACCCATTATGTTAAAAAGATCATACTTGTTTCCACTTAACCATCTCATAATCCTTTGTGGAGATATTAAATCCTTATAACTGTTATTACTTGTCACTTCATCAAATGTAATTACAAAATTAATGTCCCATATATTTATAATATTAAATTAATTTTATCTTAGTGTTTCAATAACCATGCTTAAGTTGTGTATGATGACAATTTATAAAATTTACTACATCCTTTATTTCCTTTAGTTTAGTTATCAATTGGACCATCAATAACCTAACTAAAAACTTAGGCCATACTCAACTCTTTTTAACCTAAAAAGTGAGGATGAAACCAATTCCACATTTATTCATGTTTTATAAAACATAATAACTTAGTTCCTTTTACATAACTGATCTCTATGACATTCAAATTTGTTCAACCATGGCATGTCATTGCCAACTTTTTATTATATTAAGTTCTCTAAGCTATCATGTCAAAAATCATTGTTTATAAAAGTAAACAACATGATTAAAATAACCACATTTAATTAATCATATCACAAAGGTTTTCTATAGGCTATGATCAAAATCATTCTAAAAAGATTTGTCATTTGAATACTGAGTTGAATTTTTGTTCATTCCAAACAATCCATCCATTAAGGTTAAGAATAACATCTTGTCTCAATAAAAGAACCTATTATCCAAATTTTATTAATACATTATATGCATTAATACTACCGATAAGTATCAACATGTTCTTATGTCATTATACACAAGTTCATAGGTAGTTGATGGTTCTACCCACAAATATTTATGACTTCATTCTTTAATAACCCAAATAAGTAATTTGACCAATAAATATAATACTTCAAATTATAAAAATATCTTGTCATGATATAATAAAATAGTTGCAACGTGACAAATTAAAATACTTTATAGAGACCTAAACGTATGAATAGTATTTTACTTTTCCAAAATAACTAAGAAACAATAGTGGAACCATCTAAGTTCATATCATTTATCATCTCAACTTAATGTACTATAAAACTTGTAATTAAGACTCTTAATACTCAAGAATATCCTTGTATATTATTTCCTTAGAAAACATTGACTTGTAACCTTCACATTAAGGCCAAAAATAGTACATAAATTTTTATATAACAATTCAAAAATATTAATAAGACATCACACTCATACAAACAATCGATCAATGAGTGTTTTCTAAACATATATCTCTTTACATTCTTGATAAGTCACATCTATTGCACAATAAGTAATCATTAAAGACTCAATATGATTATTTATCAACATAAGTTGAGAAAATCAATAGTCAATAGGATTATTTAGAATTATAAGACAACATCATGTGAATACTATGAAGTTGTTGCATAAGAAGTACTTAATATCAACAAAATAATAACTTACAGTAATAGTATTACTTTTCAATAAGTATAAATAACAAAATTCAAACAATATATATATATATATATATATATATATAAAGGATATACAATCAGTAATTAACTTATAAAGTAACTTAACACCAAAAGAAATCATTATCCCTTCATAAGGGTAATGCAAATTAAGTACATTATAAATTATAACTCCCAAAATCAATACATTATCTATTTTTGAGATGAAAAAAATAAATGGAACACACAAATGACCACAATAACATACAAATCTAATATAAATCTAATACATAAGTCATTATTCTACCATGCATGTTGAAAAATACACCATCCATCTAGTCCCAATAAAACCTCCATTGGTGGCCCTAGACCACCCCATCCATCAATTGGATGTAGAGCTCAACAATAGGGATATTATGAAGAGTAATAATAAACAAATTATTATGAACCTTATATATTTAGAAATAACAAACCAAAACAAGAAACTAAGGGAGACTAAGAAAATCATTTTGAAGAAAAACATATTTACAAGTTACTCTAATGTCCTTCTCCCTCATATGGACATCATTTGGATTGGTCTTCACGAATAAAAAAAAAATCCAATTAATTCATGAACATCAATCTAACACTCTTGCATAACCAAAACTCATATTTTTAGCATAAAAGTAACTCATAATTATCTTTAACACCAAATTTACTCTATGGAGACAAGTAGAAGATACATAATCAAAGATAACACACAACCCAACATGTTAAAAGAAAACCATTACACCATAACAACTCAAAAACATTTACCAATTGTGAAGGCATAAATTTTATTATGAAAACCAATAAGCTTCAAATTGATTTTTAAAAACTGACACCCTCAAAATGAATATAATGGCAACTTCAACACTAGGCTTTAAATAAGCATAACCACATTAAATTTTTTCATAAATCTACTACTATAATAACCTAGTTGAAAGTTTCACCTTCAAAAAGGACTACAATAAAACCCATAAAAATGTATACACCCAATCCAATCCATAACTCAAAAGATTAAAAAAATACAACCGTTGACCTAGCACTATGATCTCACCAAAAACATAAGGTTTTTACCCTAGTTTATAAAACAAAAAAAATTATAATACAATGAATAATACAATGCATACATATATATTCAAAGATGAAAACAAAAAAATCCAATCTAAATCATAAAAATAACTAAACCCAAGTGGTTCCATTTTTATTAAAAAAAAACAACCTAAATCCAAGACTGGTGTTTTAAAACATGACTACAACATTATTAAGAGATTTATTACATAAAATAATTAGAAATCACTTATTTTCAAAATGCAACTAGAATGTACAAATGGAAAAATGTGGCCCCAAGGAAAGAGATCATGATCTTTTCTTACACTATTAGAGTCCTCCTTCAAACTCTACAGGTTGCTCCTAAAACCAAAATTTTCCTCTACATTCCCATTTTATTCTATTGAAAATATGGGCCAACACATAGCAACCATTTTCACCAAAGCATTCAAATCTAAAAATTGAACTACGTCCTCATAATTGAATGGTTAAGACTCCATGTCCTCACCCAAGATTTTAGTAGAAGAACACTAGGGTTTACAAAATGTGAGCTACCAATGATAACCAAACTCAAAATAACCAAATTCTCATGCTTTGAAAACTACTCGATGACCTAGTCTTGAGATTATAGTAAACCCTAAATCTAGATCAAATGATAAATTAACAAAGTGCAAACCAACATAATCATCAAAAACTTTGAACACCCCTTGACCTAGTCAAGGTCTAAGTTATATAGCTCATTTGTCTTATAAATCAATGAAGACAAAACAATCATAACCACCAAACTAAAAAACCTAACCAAGTAACTGACGAGATGAAATTTAAACAATTTGCATTAAAATAACATCAAAAAGTCCAACCATCAATTAATAATAAGAAGAAAGTGGAAACAAATTTTGTCATGAGAATAAACAACACCAATCAAGTAAAAATAACTAGTATGAGATTGAAAATTAATAAATATAAACAAACTAAAAAATTGAACAGAATGTTAAGATCAATGTTAAGTGCATCATAGGCTCAGATGGTTCACTCAAAAAAATCATTTATTACTCATTATTATCCATTGATCTAGAGTTTTACATCCAACCTAGCTCATTAATATAACATGTCCCTAAAGTAACCAAAAAGTTGAATCAATAGTATATGAACTAAAACATGTAATGCATGAAATAATTAACTACAAAACTAAAATATATCAAGCACAATTCAAAATAATCTGCATGATCATAATAACTAACAATCCAATTATCATCATGAATAGTATGATAACACATCATAAACCCCATTAAATGTATCATAGCATATGATTTACTAAATCAAAATAGTAAAGTAAATCAAATAACCATGAGAAAATCATTAGTTGAGTCATAAAATAGTAATATGAAAAAGTAATAAATGTCAAGAATCTAGGGTTATGACACACTACATATATTCTATATATTTAATTGTCACTTTGTTCTTTAGTTCGTGTATGCATGATCAAAAGAGAATGGAGGACATATGTTCCCCTACCATGACCTCAGATAGAAAGTATTATGAAATTATGGAATCAATTTGTATCATGTCTCCATTTGATAAATGTAAAATATGTAACTTTATGTAAATGTAATTTTTGAAAATTTTGTTTGAAGCATGTGCATGAATATATTTCATGCACCCATAATGTATTTATTTTTTATTTTTTATTGTAATGTTAATTCATATGAATGACATATGCCCCCATAATATGTGTCAATTATTTAATTTTGAACCATTCTAAATTATTTGAATTTGTATTATGTATCCATAACTAATTTTTTCTCATAGAGGCTTATCTCATGTATGAAAATCCCAATGACATGCCCCCCTTTTGAGGTAAGGGATGTATAATGTAATTCACTCATATTAAAATAAAAGTTAATTGTATCATGTGTATCAATGTTTAATCATTGAATATCACATTATATTTAAAATAAGTATGTTATAATAAGAAGTTATATATCATTCAAAGAATTTATGTAACATATGAGGCAAGGCCTAAAGTGTCAAATATATAAAAATGTATCAATGAATCTTATATTATTAGTTTGATTAAAATAATATGAAATGGTTATAAATATTAGGTAAGTCATCAAACTAAACAAGCTCAATAAACACATGAACATAACAAGCGCAATGTCATATAATTAGGGCAAGGTCCACATAAAAAGGACATGTTCAAATGTTTCACAAACAAATATAGCACACACAAGGTCAAAGACCACATTAAGAGGACATCAATAATGTTAAAAACAAGGAAAGAGTTAAAGTTTCACATAAAACATAGGGCCAAGGGCCACAAGCAATGGACATGTTTAAATATTGCACATAATAAACAATGATATCTTGGATATGTTCAATAATTTTTTTTCATAAGGGCCAAGGGCCATACAAAATAGATAAGTAAATTCTAATATAATGTGTCAAATTAATAGCATAAAATAGATCATATAACTAAAAATATATTATACATAATGTAAATGTAATGTGATCATATTGTAATAACCTGATTTTTGTTAACTTCAAGTTACTCAACACTATTTTCAAAGCTAAGAAAAGAAAACTTAATTCATAGGAAATGTGATCAAGTCCAAAATTGTGTTATACCAAACACAAATATTTGACTAAGGTTAAAAATTCTTACGAATAATATTATAAAGTTACTTTAACTAATGAATAATCAAATTGGGAAGTACTAGTGTACTTAACATATATTCATACACTCAAATCTAATTATTATAACTATGTCACTCCCATAAGGGCCAATACCAAATTTAAGACTTAATAAAACTCATGTAATTCTCATAAAAAAAAGCTCAATATGACCAATCATGGAAACTAAACTCTAATCAAGTGTATAGGTCAACATCAAGAAGATTCACAACAAACTAAGGTAGAGAGGATTCAATTCACAATAGAAGAATCATCATACGAAGCTTTCACATTCAATGATTTAAAAAATTATGTGAGCAATGAGACTTGAGATTAAAATTTGTTTCCAAAATAAATAAAATGCAATATGTTTGACATTCCTTCATTAATACATGTCACATGAAGTCTAATGCATTTAATTAGGGCTACTCTCTTATGTCATCATGACTTGAGCCAGGATCATTGCTCTAATGGATTTACAATGATAACATTCAATAAAATTATCAAGATAATTTTTACTAAATAAAATTACATTATTGATTCTTTTTATTAATGAACATTAGCACATAAATGGATATTACATCAACTAGAATCAACTCCAATTTTTATATCACACAATAATTATATCCACATAATTTTATTTAAGTGTATGCATTCCACCATCCTATAATATCATATAGTAATAACTTACTATATGTATCATGTGCTATTCATTTGGTATATTAGATCAAGGTAAATAATTAACAAACATCAAACAACCCCTTAAAAATTGATCATGTTAATGATGTTTCAACAAACATGCTTATGTTTTACAAGTTGCCCATTTAGATAATTTCATGAAGACCTTTATAGTTTTAACTTTGCTACACTAGACATTAATCATTTTGTTATGACCTATTCAATGAAAATTTCCCTTTATTTAATGAAATACAAATTCATATAAAATCTTCTCATTTATTAAAGTTCCAACTTATGACTTGTTATCAAATTCCTTCTTAGTCATTTAGGAATTTTAAACATCCATTAACTTTGCACAAATGTTCCTTGTATGAGGATTAACAAACTCATTTGATAATTTGTCATGAAGTGGTAGCACATGAGAAATATTTCATGTTCAATATGCCCACTAAGCTCTGTTTAGACCCCAAAAAACCAACCAAAATGCTTTGAAGACTAACTTTACATGCCCATAACTTTTGAGTTGCTTATGTCACATAGCTAAAATTTTGTAAAAATGTTTCTTATATAAGGGTTAACAAATTTATTTGACAATTTATCTTAAATTTGAAGATCATGAGAGATATGGTTTTTTGAATATGCTCATTAGGCTCTGTTTGCACCCTAAAAAATGGCTATGGGAAAAACTACAAAATGTGGCTTGGAGGCTAACTTTTCATGCTCATACCTTTTGATTCACTTATTTTGCATAGATATTTTTTTTTGAAAATGTTTCTTATATGAGGATTAACAAACCCATTTAACCATTTATCTTGAAGTTGAAGCTCATGAGAGATATGGCTTGTTGAATATACTCACTAGGCTCTATTTGTAGCCTAAAAATTGGCTATGGGAAAAAATATGAAATGTGGTTTGGAGGCAAGCTTTTCATGCCTATAAATTTTGAGTCTCTTATATTGTATATCTCAAACTTTTCAAAAATATTCTTTGTGTAAATGCGAATAAACCCATTTAACCATTTCATCTAAAGTTGTAATACATGAGAGATATGGGTTCTTAAAAATACCTACTAGGCTTTGTTTATACTGCCATTTGACATCTGCAGGATCGTATTTGATGTCGCAAAGATTGTCAAATTTAAGCTCATGTGATTGTTTTCATGGGCTTAAATTTGATGTCTACGTAACCATCATGTGACATCCATGATACCATATTTGACGTCACAAAGACCATCAAATTTAAGCTCATGTAATTTTTTATATGGGTTTTAATTTGATGTTCACACAATCATCTTCTATTTTTTACCTAACTTTACAATTTAATATCTTGAAGCACAAAACTTATCAAGACACTAAATTTATAGGAAATGGACTTAATACCAAAAATAATAAAATTATTTGATTACTACTCCTGAGAGCTTTATAAATCTACCTATAAAAATGTTGAAATGAGCCCTTTTTCATGATTTTGCATGATGTCCATGTACTTGTCAGGAAAACAACCTAAAATTAGTTAGGAACCAACTTTGCATTCTCTTAACTTTTGACACGTTATGTCATATGAACTCAAATTTTGCAAAAATGTTCCTTTCATGAGGGTTAACAAACCCATTTGGCCATTTGTCTTGAATTTGAAACACATGAGAGATATGCCATGTTCAATATGTCCACTAGATTCTATTTGAGCTCTAAAAATGGTTATGGGAAAAACAGAAAAATGTGGTCAACAGGACAACTTTGCATGCCTATAAATTTTGATGTGCTATGTCAAATGAGCTCAAATTTTGCAAAAATAATCCTTGCACAAATGTGAAAAAATTAATTTGATCATTTCATCTGAATTTTTAGTACATGAGAGATATGGATTCTTGAAAATGCCTATTAGACTCATTTTGCACCTAGAAAATACAGTTAAAAATACTTTGGAGGGCAACTTTGGATCTCTATAAATTTTGACACACTTCATTGTGGGAACTAAAAATTGACACACATGATCTAAGTAGGAAGATGAACAAGCTCATTTGATCAATTATCTTGAAATATCTATACATATGAAATATTAATCTAGCAAATATAATCACTCTTGGCACCCCATAGGGTCTTTACAACCTGCCCATGGCCTTTGTAAATTGACAAATGACACTTTAAACAAACATACTTGACTTTCTATAGACCAAAGGCTAGTAAAGGATCAAATTAGGATTAAATTATAAAATTCAAACATATCTTATTCAAAAAGGCCTCATCAAACTTATAACCTAAACATAAAGAATAAATGCTAACAAACTTGGATAGGGTCAAACTAGAACAATGAACCAATAAGTCAATTAGACCATGTTTTGGATGAGCTTCAAAACAAAAAAATGTGTAAATATGCTAGTGACACTCTGATCAAGTGAATTTTTAATTTTAAGGTAAAAATTTATACAATTTGACACAAGGGTTCCTATTTTTTAGAAATAATGGATATGTTGACCTCAACAAATGACAAATTTTAAGAGAAACATAGCAATATGTTAGAATTTAGAGACTCTAGTTTAAACTAATAATTACATTACTTATCCCATTTGATCAAACACATTCATTAAGATCAGTTCATGGTTAGAAAAAAAATATTACATATGAAAAATTAGGTTCAAACATCAAAACTTAGTCATGTTATGTGTGTTTTGATTTAACTTACTGATTTCCAAAAGATTTAAGAAATAACTTTCAGGTTCATGGCTTTAATCATTAACACTAACTTTTAGCACATTTGAATATTCATTAAGAATCATGCCTTAGTTCAAAGAAGGCTTGGGCATTACTCTACTACTAGCTAGGCATCCATAGCCTTGACAAAGTTTCCTTTAATTTAACTCTATTCATAGCTTTTCTTCACTACCAACCAAGGGTCTATAGCCCAAGTGGGGATTACCAAAATCACTTTTGCTTGAAAAGCCTTTGATTTTGTAATAAACTTTCATTTTTGTAATTTTTAAATCATTTTTTGGCCTTTTAATAAATATTGGGAATCAGATTATCCAAGTTTAGGGATTTTATTAAGTGTTTAATTTTTATATAATCATCCTTGGTTGTAAACTTTATCCCAGACAATTAATATTTTAAAGTGCAAGTAGGACTGTGTTTTAATAGTTTAATCTTAATCCTACATATGCAATCTTTCTCAAAACCAAGCTTAGATTAGAAAAAGGTTTAAAATCTTAAGGAATAATTAACTAATCCACTAGTGTTTATTAGTTTCTCTAAACTATAACATCAAGCTCATACCAACAACCCATGATCAGCTAATGTTGAGAAGTCATACCTTAATTTTTGAATTGTGAAGCTTTTGAGCACCCTAAATGAAATTAGTAACTAAATAGTATTAATTAATTATTAATTACTATAAATAATAGTTAATATAATACTATTAAATAATAATAAATTAAAATAAATATGTAAAGGAGCATTTAAAAAATATTCATTTAGAAAGTCCGAATTATTTCAAAACATATTGACTCATTTAAAAAATTAGAGGAACAAATGTCATTACAATAATGACTACTCATGGATGTCATCTCAAGGTGACTTAAACACACATGATTAAAATTACCATTAAAAAAAATGGTTTCATTTTATTTATTTATTTAAAATTTCTAATATAGACCTCAATGTATCTTTAGTGTGCTTGACTACTAAAGCATCATAATGTTTTTTCTTTTCATCAAAGAAAATACTAATAATGTTAAACTTGTGAATCCTTGAATACACTACTATAATATCTTTAAAAAATTAACATAATTTGGCTTTGTACCATGTTCATAAAGTGCAATTGTAATTTTTAAGACAAGTGTAGCCATATAAATTTCATATTCTCCATGCCAACTTTTAAGTCTCCTTGTTTTCTTCACATATTCATCATAGTATTCCATAATAAATCCTTTCATTTTATCACAATAATTTTTAAGACAAGCATAACCATATAAATTTCATGTTATCCACCCCAAATGTTAGGTGTTCTTATTTTCTTCACATATTCATTGTAATATTCCATAATAAATTCTTTCATTTTATTGTGAGAAAAAATCAACATGTTTGCAGCATCATTTTACAAAATTTAATGTGCATCATTGGATGGATATTTATATACATTTATTAAACTCACACCATAAAAAATTTATAAACATAAATAATTACCATCACCTATCATACCTTCAAAACACAATAATATCAAACATTTAAATTTATATTACATGTATGTAACTTCTTTCGATCATAAATGATTCTTGTAATCCTTTTATTTTAATGTTATCTATTTGATATATCATATCTTTGTTTTCACCTAGATATCTTATTAATGTTTTTAATTTGGTTGCCCACTTATATTCAAGATTGATATTTCAATTACCACCATATTCTCTAGGTGTTATATAGTTATTAACTAAGGATTGTGTATTGTAAATTAATTTGTTACAATCTAAACATACAATGTTGAAAACTTCATATTCATCTCCTTTTCCCAAGTTATATATAATAAAATCTAATGATTTTTTATATTTTTTGTATTTATTTAATACTTCCCCATAATTTTTACAACAATATTACTTTATGCATCGAGTTCTCCCTTGAATAAATGTGAACTTATCAATGTTGAACTTAATGTGTCGATTCAATAATTCATAAAGGTCAATTGATGACCATAAACCTACATCTGTAAATTCCCCAAGAGATTCATCAAGTATCTACTTTGCATTATGAATAAGGTAATATGATGTATTAAAAATTAAATAGTTCGGAGATATTTTCATAAATTATTGTCCTTTTGATCTTTCATAGGAAATGAAGAAAAACTCATCGAGTAGAATAATGAGTAGTTTCATAGTATTTATTTCCTTATCCATATTTGAAAGTGCTAATTAATTGTCTTTTTTAACTCAAATAATTAAAAATAATATTTATTTTAAAATTTTCATATAATATAATTTTTATCATACAATTTGGTTAGGTGATTATATTTATTATATTTTTTATAATAATTAATAATAAAACAAAAAATATTAAAATATCAATGGCCACCACTTTAATTGTGTATTTTTATTATATTTTTATAAAGATATTATTATTTAAAATGTTCTAAATATTAATATAAATTACCACAAACATTGAATAATATTTAAAAAAATGAATAGAAATGAGAAATGGTAGTCGTTCAAAATACCTTTTTTTTCAAAAATATCATTCCCTTGTCTCTCTCCACATCAAGCATTTCTTCTATATAATTAATTTTATTGATTTAATTGACCCATATGTTGTAGCTTAAATTGTGTTATTATCATTATTATTTGTCTTGAAGTAAAATGTTTCCAATTATTATTGCAATATGTCACATTTGGGTTTAATAGATCCTATCATGATATTTATATTGATAAAAATTTCATATTGCATAATGAATGAGATCAGAAAGCAATATAAAATTATTTTATAAAACCTTTTTCTCAATTCTTAAAAAAAATTAAATGTAAAACATTTAAATATTAAAATTTATATCAAATGTTAATTAAATTATCTAAAATTTAAATACACAAAAATTAATAACATTGAAATAATATAATCTATTTCAAAAGCTTATGAGGCTTTTCTAAGTAGGTTTTTGCATCTATTATTGTCTGTAATTTTTACACATGTGGTAATAAATGTGTTCAACTATACATCATATTTGGACATTTTTAAGTCTTTTGTAATTATCTAATTATTAACATCTCCATCTATCCACTTTTAGATAGATTTTAGATGACTCTGAGATATCTGAGCATCATAGATTGCATGAGAACCCTAGGAATAGGTGAGAGAAATTTAAAACAAAAAGTGGTCTTCATTAATATCCATTGGTCAAAAATTAAAAATGAGGTACATTATATAGTGAGATATCAGGTCATCATAAAGGTAACAACTCAACTCACAATTAGAAAACACATTAATTATATTTCTTCTAATAACCTTAACAACCCTAAGCAAGCTAACTAACAATTGTGTAGGTAAAACCAAAAGTGGGGAAAAACCTAAAATAAAACCCCCTAAAGAGTAGATTATGTGGGTAGAAGAATTGGGTCCTGATAACAAGGCCTGATGAGGTACCCAAGCACATTGCAACTCTTATACAATAGATAAAAGGAGAAAACCCATAGGATAAAAATACTCTCCAAAAAAGGTCAAAGTGATAGAAAGTGCATGCTCTAAGGACATTGGGAACAACCTAAAATAAATACACAAGTGAGATAAATAGAGCACATAGAGGGGAGAGTTACTAAGTCTCCATAAAATATGTTGGAGCTACCTATAATAGAGATTATAGAATGATGAATGTCATTGAATAGATCCTCTGCCTAAAGACTGAAGAAGCTCTATCTATGTCAAAAAATGTTTCTTCCCTTTGATAAAAGAAGAATAAAAATGGTGTTATGGAATTATGTGCATTCCATAGTGGATTATGAAGGTATTAGTATAAATAACTCTTTTTAGTGTCCAAAATAGAAGTGTGGCATATGTTTGACAATATCATGCATAAAAAATAAATGTAATTCCACTGAATTGAATTTGTTATAAGTAGGTACAATTAAGAGATAATCACCTTAGACTAATGAATGGGTCCACCAAGTTCCTAATATAATGCCAACCAAGGAAATGTGATCCTTATGTATAGTAAGAGGGCCAATTGCTCTATGAAATAATGGTGTAGTGGAATCAGAAGTTGAAACAAACTATGGATTGCCATGCAACTATAAAATGAAATACCTAATGTCTAGCAAGTCTTGGATTATTATAAATTTACTATAAAACATATTAAGTGGACTAGAGGTAGGTGAATCAATAAATAACTCCTCAATATATGAAAGGTGATAAGGAGATGGTGGAAGTGTGTCCCCATAACTACTATAGTCATTTTTAGAAGAAGATTCATCAATATTAGAGATGTACTTAGACTCATAAGTGTCATCAAGTACAGGTGATTTTGATGAAGAAGAATAACATGGATCATTCCTTAAATTAATTTCCATGTAAAGTGGAGAGCATGTATCAAAAACCTTCAAAGTTAAGGAAGAGAATGCAGATGAATCACATGGATCCATAGACTAAATATCCATAACAAGGGAAGAGTCATCGATGCTATCACAAGGAGTCATCTCACTATAAATAGTATATTACTCCAAAGCACCAAACTATGAAGGTTCTATAAGAATAACATCATGAATAGGAACAAAAAGTAGAATCTATAATGGGATAACTAAGGTTTGGTAGAATCTCATCATGTAATGGTGGCTTAATAGAAAGAAGAGCATTATCCACCATTGATGTGTCATCGCAAGAAATAGGAGTAGAATGAAATAGTAAAATAGTCTATAAATATATGATAGTAAGAGGAGGAGGAGTGATATAAATCTCAATAAGATCTCTAAAAAGAGATTGAAGGATGCTTCAAATAGTGTAGGTATACGTTGTATGTTCCACATGGCAATGAATATCCATGTAAACATGTAATAATAAGGTGCCAAGAACATTATCAAAAGTGTTAGATATCTTATTGAATTGACATGAGTCTAAATGGGTAGGAATCTATCCATATAGGAATGAAGTATGATTCTTTCTCATGAGCAAGTGTTCTATGCAAACATGTTAAAATCATAGTTGGTCTTTCCAATAAGAACCATTTGTGTAGAATCAACTTTCCCCTATGATTTTCTCACAAGTTAAGTTAACATGAATGAGATAAGACACCCAAGAATTTCACAATTTCATAACAAAATATGATGACCACCTAGTTATAATAATAATGCACACTCATTAAGAGGACATCAAACACAATTGAGAATACATCCAAATGAGTAGTAAGTTTATGAATCAACACAATGCATAAAATGAGAATGTGTAAAAGAGACATCAAAGATTACGCCATAAAATATCATGACATAATACCCCATAAAAACTATCAGTAGTGACTCTCCCTTAATTTTTAAATATAAGCATGAATGTATAGACATCGAACATAGCTAAAAAGGTATCTTGAATAATTTATGTGTAAGTATGAAATAACTAGAGGGATGTCAAACTCAGTCGATAATCTATCCAAGAGTTTACAATAGTTTGTTTAAATAGAGATATATTGATCTCAATATTACCACCAATTCATAGAGCACAAACAAAAGCACTCTTGAAGAAGATGACACTCAAATCTGAGCTATCGATCAAAATTTCTTTTTGAAAAATGCTTACATGAAAATTTTGGTGGCAAATAGTGGTGGAAAATTTTTGATCAACTTCCCTAAAGAATTTTTTTATGCATAAAATTTTAAAATTGAAAAGTAAACCTCTCTTGAGAAAAAGTTTAGCACTTTTGTGTTGGAAGTAACCAAGGGCTTAATTTCCATATGATCAAGGGGTAAGGGTTAAGGTGGGTGTTATCCCCCTCCCATTTTTGATTAATGTGAAAGTGACATCATCTAAAAAAATCCTCCATTTTAGAAATGAATAGAGTCGATTTACATTATTTTAAATTTGAAATTATCTCACATGTTAAATAATTTAGGATTAAAATTGACGTCTTTGTGGCTATCACAAGTGCAAAAGGGGTGATTGGAGAATAGAACATGCTCAAAAAAGGGTCAGAGTCTACATTATGTTCAGGTAGGTGTTAGAGTCTATTGCGCATGTATGTGGGAGGTTTAGAGGCTGATGTGTGTTTTATCACCTATCAATTTTTGATGGTGTGATTATCAAGCTATTGAGTTTTGATGGTGTGTTAGGCAAGCTATAATGTTTTGATGGAGTATTGGGTAGGTGGTTAGGATCTGATGGTCTATTAGGCAGGTAGTGAGGATCCAATGGTATGTTAGATAGGTTGTCAGGTTTTGATATCTAATTAGGTAGGTGTTAGGTTCTAATTACCCACACATAAGGCCTTTAATATCTATGAAAATATATTCCTCTAATGTTGGAAGTTTGATAAAGACCAAAAACTACCAAAATTACTTGTAAGTGGTAAAAACTCTGTCAAAGTTGTAAAACCTAGAAATATGAAAATTAGTATAGATTCTCCAAAAAATAGAAATGAACTATTTGATAACTTTAAAACCCTAAATAACCCTAAAATTATTTCTTGATTTGAGAATCCTATTGTATAGAAATGCATGGAAACACTGGAAACACCCTGAAACCCTCTAAAATGGCTAAAAATCATAGTCATGAATTTAGGTCAAGTGTACAATAAATATTAGGGTTTTGATTAATTATATATCTTATTATGCTATCCATTTTACAATAAGAGACTCTGAATATATAGTTTGCATGGATTTTTATGAAATCCCACCAAACCTATCAAAATCAAAAAATCAATAAAAATACTAGGAATGCTAGTAGGTAAAATCTCACCAAGGATTTTAGAAATGGATAAATTGTCATAAAATTAGATCTATAATACCATGTTAGATGAATCTAAGATATCTAAACATCACATATTACATGAAATCCTTAGGATTAGATGAGAGTAATGAAAAACACAAAAGTGGGCTTCATTGATGTTCATTGGTCAAAATGTACAAGGAGGTACATTATATAGTAATATATTAGGTCGGCATAAAGGTAACAACTCAAATCATTATTAGAAAACACATTAAGTATATTTCCCCTAATGACCTTAACAAACCTAAGCAAGCCAACTAATAATTGTGTATGTAAAACCAAAAGTAGGAAACAACCTACACTAATAATAGATTCATCAATAATTATTTTTTTTTACTATCCTAATCACCTTGATATTTTTATAAACGTCTTTAAGAGGTTTAATATATAATTTATTTTGAGGCTTCTTTAAATAGTTTTTTCATCAATATTAACATAATCATCTTGAGACCATTTGAAATAAAAATTTATTGGTTTATACATAACCTTATGAAATTATTCAAGTTTTATAGGTTAAATTATTGTATCATTGACCTATATGGCCATATAAAACATAAAAATACATTTTTGAATAAAAAATCCACTACTCCAATCCTCTTGTAGATCAACCAATCCTTATATATTAGTCTATACTTATGAACAATAAGAACTCCATTCATGCCTAAGATTAAAATTTTATTTCCTAATCTTCCCTTTATTTATACATAACAAACATATATATTATAATAAATTTATTACTATATTGACAATTTTTTATACCTCATGAAAAAATTATAAATGAAAATATAATATACCTCTTATCTTTTTTTAGTTGATGGATGTGGAAATTTTGGATGAGTTTTAACTATATCATCATTTATCTCTACCTTTAAATTTTGTACATTTACACAAAATTCATCCTCCTCTTCAATTACAAGAGGTGAAGTATGAATATTTATAATATTGACTTGAACTTCATTCTATTCATTTATAAGAGTTGAAGTCTACATATTTACAATGTGTCCTCAACCTTCTATGTTTCATTTTCAAATCCGAGGTCTATATATTTTATAAGTTATGCATGAGTATTGTGTTAGATCTATAATTATACGTCAAGACAAAACCCTAATTTTAAAATCAAATTACTTATTAATTGATAAAATTTATAAAAATTTCACTTATTTAAAATGTAAAAATTCCTATATAGGTAATTGGATATTAATGTTTATAGATTTACCTTAGAATTTATTTAATTTGACCCTAAATGTTTTAGGAAAAAAGTTTTTTTTATAGAAGATTAAATATTAGTGTTGATGTATTTATTAAAAAATTTCTTATTTTGATTATGTAAACATTTATAAAAAATACAATCAATCTTCTATTTTATATTTTAGAATAGTTTATTTTCATTATAAAGAAATCAAACCAGTAAATTTTTAGGAAAGAAAGTACAATCAAATAAATAATTGAGTTTTAACATTTGTTTTTATTTATAAAAATTCAAACAATAACAAATCGTTTTAATTTATATGTTAAGATAAAAAAAAATTCATATTTTATTTAAAAATATATATATCATATTTACATTGAGCTCCATACATAGGATTTGACTGAATGATTCCTATTTCCTAGCCAACTCCTAAGTTTGATTTTGATGTGATAAAAATATTTACTCATTATAATATGGTAATGTTACAAACATATATTATTTTAATCAAGTATTTATTAATTTTCATAAAAAAATTATCCATTACAATATAAATGCTACAATGGAAACCAAATTTTGATTTTTTACTTCATAGTTTTTACTTATTACAATTTAATAAAATTGTATATAGCAAATATAAACATTTATAAATCATTGCTAAAGTATTAACATTATTGATGTCTATAAATGTCTTTCATGCATATGATAAAAGTATATATGGTGAAAATAAGTGTTATTAAATCATTCTTCAAATACTATCATTGTTGAAATGTATCATTATCCTAATAAGAAAATAAAGTTAAAAAATAATATTAAAATTGAATTATTTAAAACTAAGTAAAAATATTATTTAATCAAATATTTATAACATTAAGTAAGAGAATTAACTTGATAATGTAAATTATGATATAAAATATTAGTGGGAATAACCAATTTGGATGACTAGATTTTCTCCTTCTCATGGTTGTAGGAAGGCCAAAATTTGGCCTCCCCATATTCAAGAGGCCTCCAAACCATGGAAAGCATAATTTTACATCTACATGAGGTGGAAAAAATTGGTTGGCCTCTCCACCTCATAATTCATAAATATTTTTGCAATTTTCATGGTTAGGAGCCCTCCCAACCATTGATAGAATAAAATCTGATCTTCCCAATTGATCTTTCCCACAAAATTATTTATTTCATGTGTTCAAAATAAATACCTTCATTTGTTAATGCACCCTAAAGAGAAGAGGTATTTTTGATTCTATAATCAATGAAAAAAAAAATTATACATTATTTTATATTAATGTTTTTAAAATATTATTTGCATGAAAATTAATTTTTGTATCAATACTTTAATATTCATTATGTGAATCCTTTGCATTCATAAATATTCAATACCTAAATATTTATCAACATATCCTATAATCAATAAAAATAAGAAATTAATATGTTGATAAAGATAAAGATTTTTTAATATTATGTATGTGAAAATTAATTTTTTTGTAAATTGCTAAATATTCATCTTGTGAATCATTTTCATGTTCATCTTCATCTACATGCTCATTCTCGTCTTTAATAGAGATAATATCCTACATGGTGATCCATTGTCTATACTGGCCCTATTAAAATTTTGATTTTATTAAATTAGATATATTATTAATAAATTATTTCTTTAAATTCAAATAGAAACATTTTTTTAATCATTTCATTATATATGTGTATTAATTATTTAATTAATAACTTGAATCGAATAAAAATGTTCAATTGCAAAGCAAATTGAAATAGATTTGGATATGGTCTTCTAATAGAGTAGAGGTAATATTGATCAATATGATGTAAATATGAACTAACTCAACTTCATGATAGAGTAATGGGGGGTGGCCAAACATCTTAGTGACTTTGTATCATCTTAATATTTTCTAGGTTATTTCTCTAATGCCTATTTGTTGTAGTTTAGTTGGTTTTTGTTTGCTTTTTACAATTGTTTGTGCCATTTTTCTTAGTCCTATTTTATAATGGTTTTCTTTGTGATAATTTCATTCTTATTCTTATTACTTGACTATGTAATGTGTGGGGCCCTTTAAAAATACCATTATTTAACTTCAATAAAAAAAGGTATGATGCCAATCTAACTAAAATAAAATAAATTTAATATAGAACAAAAATAAAACTTACTTTCATTGATGAATTTAACCATTTGTAAATTATTTTATTCATTTATTTTAATGTGTTGATCTAAATGCTTCCAAAATATCAGCATTTAAGGCATCTAATCTTCTATCTCAATAATGGATGCCAAATTATGATCTTGTAAAAAACACACCCTTGACAATGTTTCTTCAACATATATTAATAAAAAATTTATGGCACATTATCATATGAGATAAAGTTGTATTTTGTACAATGTTTTACTATAAATATCATTCAATTCATACTTAAAAGGGAACCAATATATCTTAATTTAAATTAATTTAAATGTTGGCAAATATGTTTAAATATTAACATTACCATATGCCATAGGTGCATGTTTGGAGAAGAGTATTTTCTTTATAATTGTTTCTTCCCATGGCAATTCCTCTATATAAAACTTAGTATTAGTCATCATCAAGAATTCATATGAATTACAACTGGACCAAAATATATTAAACTAGATTTATTTTCCTTCTACTAAATTTCACCTAGTTTTACTTTTGTGAAGTACTTATCAATAATATTAAAATATTTAGTCTCATGAATTAAAATAATGAGACATACATGTCCTAGGGATATTAAGTAAAATTTTTGCTATGTTTTTGATGTAGTCACCCTTAAACTCAGTATTTGATTTATAAATATTTATGATAATCAAATTTGTAGTTATTGACAATTCAAGTGCATTAAAATCATCATCCATCACACTCAACACAACAAGGGCTTCTTCATAGTGGCAACTAAATCTTTATAAATCTATTATTAAAATTTCACCACCTATGTGATAATTTTTAATTATTTTTTTTTAGTAATAATCAATAAGGCTATTGATTTTTCCACCTTTAATTGATTTATGTTTAAAATTTTAAGATTTTAAACAATATTATCTATATTCTCATATTTTTTCAAATAAATTATTAAGATACCTTGTCCTCTGAAAAATATTATATCATTGTCCTTGTAATATTGGAACATATCCCTCTTTAGTTATCTTTAGTATTGTATGTCCTATAAAAAACCCTCCATGCACACATTTCCATGTACCTTTACAAAATAAACTTCCCTTTCCTCCAGCTTATTAGTGATCTCCATTTTATCATTACCATCAAGAACCTTTAAATATCTAAACTAGTTTGTTGTTAGTTGTTTTTATTCATTGTTTCTGATGTTGGATCTAGATCTAAGATATGATCCCAAATCAAACCTTATAAATGATATGTCAAACACTCTCAAAATTAATTTTGTCATAAATATATTTTTTTATCTATTTATGTTAAACATATTTTTTCAAAATCATCCTCTTAACTAATGTAATATAAGTAGAATTTGGATCTATTGAGTTTAATATAGTGTTTGTAGTGTATCAATGAAAGATGATACATGATCCTTTGTATTTATAAATGTTACAATTTTTTTATATATAGACTCATTGATTGGATTGTATCAATGAAATATGATACATGATCCTTTGTATTTGCATCATTATATTGTCTAGATTCATCAATAATTATTTTTGTTTACTATCCTAATTACCTTGATATTTTTATAAACATCTTTAAGAGGTTTAATATATAATTTTTTTTAGGCTTCTTTAAATAGTTTTTTCATCAATATTAACATAATCATCTTGAGACCATTTGAAATAAAAATTTATTGGTTTATACATAACCTTATGAAATTATTCAAGTAAGTTTTATAGGTTAAGTTATTGTATCATTGACCTATATGGCCATATAAAACATAGAAATACATTTTTGAATTAAAAAAATCCACTACTCCAATCCTCTTGTAGATCAAACAATCCTTATATATTAGTGCATACTTATGAACAATAAGAACTCCATTCATGTCTAAGATTAAAACTTTATTTCCTAATCTTCCCTTTATTTATACATAACAAGCATATATATTATAATAAATTTATTACTATATTTACAATTTTTTATACCTCACGAAAACATTATAAATCAAAATATAATATACCTCTTATACTTTTTTTAGCTGATGGATGTGGAAATTTTGGATGAGTTTTAACTATATCATCATTTATCTCTACCATTAAATTTTGTACATTTACACAAAATTCATCCTCCTCTTCAATTACAAGAGTTTAAGTATGCATATTTATACTATTTACTTGAACTTCATTCTCTTCATTTATAAGAGTTGAAGTCTGCATATTTACAATGTGTCCTCAACCTTCTATATTTCATTTTCAAATCTGAGGTCTATATATTTTATAAATTATGCATGAGTATTGTGTTAGATATATAATTATATGTCAAGACAAAACCTTGATTTAAAATCAAATTACTTATTCATTGATAAAATTTATAAAACATTCACTTATTTAAAATCTAAAAATTCCTATATAGGTAATTGGATATTAATGTTTATAGATTTACCTTAGAATTTATTTAATTTGACCCTAAATGTTTTAGGAAAAAAGTTTTTTTATAGAAGATTAAATATTAGTGTTGATGTATTTATTAAAAAAAAAATTATTTTGATTATGTAAAAATTTAGAAAAAATACAATCAATCTTCTATTTTATATTTTAGAATAGTTTATTTTCATTATAAAGAAATCAAACCAGTAAATTTTTAGGAAAGAAAGTACAATCAAATAAATAATTTAATTTTAACATTTGTTTTTATTTGTAAAAATTCAAACAATAAAAAATCATTTTAATTTATATGTTAGGATAAAAAAATTTCATATTTTATTTAAAAATATATATATATCATATTTACATTGAGCTCCATACATAGGATTTGACTGAATGATTCCTATTTCCTAGCCAACTCCTAAGTTTGATTTTGATGTGATACAAATATTTACTCATTATAATATGGTAATGTTACAAACATATATTATTTTAATCAAGTATTTATTAATTTTCATAAAAAAAATATCAATTACAATATAAATGTTACAATGGAAACCAAAACTTGATTTTTACTTCATAGTGTTTACTTATTAAAATATAATAAAATTGTATATAGAAAATATAAACATTTATAAATCATTGCTGAAGTATTAACATTATTGATGTCTATCAATGTCTTTCATGCATATGATAAAAGTGTATATGGTGAAAATAAATGTTATTAAATCATTCTTCAAATATTATCATTGTTGAAATGTATCATTATCCTAATAAGAAAATAAAGTTAAAAAATACTATTAAAATTGAATTATTTAAAATTAAGTAAAAATATTATTTAATCAAATATTTATAAAATTAAGTAAGAGAATTAACTTGATAATGTAAATTATGCTATAAAATTTTAGTGGAAATAACCAATTTGGAAGGCTAGAATTTTATCCTTCTCATGGTTGTAGGAAGGCCAAAATTTGGCCTACCCGTATTCAAAAGGCCTCCAAACCATGGAAAGGACAATTTTCCATCTACATGAGGTGGAAAAAATTGGTTGACCTCTCCACCTCATAATTCATAAACATTTTTGGCATTCTCATGGTTAGGAGCCCTCCCAACCATTGACAGAATAAAATCTGATCTTCCCAATTGATCTTTCCCATAGAATTATTTATTTCATGTGTTCAAAATAAATACCTTCATTTGTTAATGCACCCTAAAGAGAAGAGGTATTTTTGATTCTATAATCAATGAAAAAAAAACTTATACATTATTTTAAATTAATGTTTTTAAAATATTATTTCCATGAAAATTAATTTTTGTATCAATACTTTAATATTCATTATGTGAATCCTTTGCATTCATAAATATTCAATACCTAAATATTTATCAACATATCCTATAATCAATAAAAATAAAAAATTAATATGTTGATAAAGTTTAATATTTTTTAATATTATGTATGTGATTTTATTTTATTTTATTTTTTTTGTAAATTCCTAAATATTCATCTTGTGAATCATTTTCATGTTCATCTTCATCTACATGATCATTCTCGTCTTCAATAGAGATAATGTCCTACATGGTGCTCCATTGTATATACTAGTCCTATTACAATTTTGATTTTATTAAATGAGATATATTATTAATAAATTATTTATTTAAATTCAAATAGAAACATTTTTTTAATCATTTCATTATATATGTGTATTAATTATTTAATTAATACCTTAAATCAAATAAAAATGTTCAATTGCAAAGCAAATTGAAATAGATTTGGATATGGTATTCCAATAGAGTAGAGGTAATATTGATCAATATGATGTAAATATGAACTACCTCAACTTCATGATAGAGTAATGGGGGGTGGCAAAACATCTTAGTGACTTTGTATCATCTTAATATTTTCTAGGTTGTTTCTCTAATGCCTATTTGTTGTAGTTTAGTTGGTTTTTGTTTGCTTGTTACAATTGTTTGTGCCATTTTTCTTAGCCCTATTTTATAATGGTTTTCTTTGTGATAATTTCATTCTTATTCTTATTACTTGACTATGTAATGTGTGGGGCCCTTTAAAAATACCTTTATTTAACTTTAATAAAAAAAGTTATGATGCCAATCTAACTAAAATAAAATAAATTTAATATAGAACAAAAATAAAACTTACTTTCATTGATGAATTTAACCATTTGTAAATTATTTTATTCATTTCTTTTAATGTGTTGATCTAAATGCTTCCAAAATATCAACATGTAAGGCATCTAATCTTCTATCTCAATAATGGATTCCAAATTATGATCTTGTAAAAAACACACCCTTGACAATGTTTCTTCAACATATATTAATAAAAAACTTCTGGCACATTATCATATGAGTTAAAGTTGTATTTTGTACAATGTTTTACTATAAATATCATTCAATTCATACTTAAAAGGGAACCAATATATTTTCATTTAAATTAATTTAAATGTTGGCAAATATGTTTAAATATTAAAATTACCATATGCCATAGGTGCATGTTTGGAGAAGAGTATTTTCTCTATAATTCTTTCTTCACATGGAAATTCCTCTATATAAAACTTAGTATTAGTCATCATCAAGAATTCATATGAATTACAACTGGACCAAAATATATTAAACTAGATTTATTTTCCTTCTAATAAATTTCACCTAGTTTTATGTGAAGTACTTATCAATAATATGAAAATATTTAGTCTCATGAATTAAAATAATGAGACATACATGTCCTAGGGATATTAAGTAAAATTTTTGCAATGTTTTTGATGTAGTCACCCTTAAACTCAGTATTTGATTTATAAATATTTATGATAATCAAATTTGTAGTTATTGACAATTCAAGTGCACTAAAATCATCGTCCATCACACTCAACACAAGAGGGGCTTCTTCATAGTGGCAACTAAATATTTCTAAATCTATTATTAAAATTTCACCACCTATGTGATAATTTTTAATTATTATTTTTAGGAATAATCAATAAGGCTATTGATTTTTCCACCTTTAATTCATTTATGTTTAAAATTTTAAGTATTTAAACAATATTATTTATATTCTCATATTTTTTCAAATAAATTATTAGGATACCTTGTCCTCTAAAAAATATTTATCATTGTCCTTGTAATATTGGAACATATCCCTCTTTAGTTATCTTTAGTATTGTATGTCTTATAAAAAACCATCCATGAACACATTTCCATGTACCTTTAAAAAATAAGCATCCCTTTCCTCCAGCTTATTAGTGATCTCCATTTTATCATTACCATCA
Source organism: Torreya grandis (assembly GCA_037957365.1). Classification (NCBI taxonomy): domain Eukaryota; kingdom Viridiplantae; phylum Streptophyta; class Pinopsida; order Cupressales; family Taxaceae; genus Torreya; species Torreya grandis. The sequence continues at coordinate 4,879,287 of JARHVA010000601.1, read as the reverse complement.
AGAACCTTTAAATCTCTAAACTAGTTTGTTGTTAGTTGTTTTTATTCATTGTTTCTGATGTTGGATCTAGATCTAAGATATGATCCCAAATCAAACCTTATAAGTGATATGTCAAACACTCTCAAAATTAATTTTGTCATAAATATATTTTTTATCTATTTATGTTAAACATATTTTTTAAAAATCATCCTTTTAACTAATGTAATATAAGGAGAATTTGGATCTATTGAGTTTAATATAGTGTTTGTAGTGTATCAATGAAAGATGATACATGATCCTTTGTATTTATAAATGTGATAATTTTTTTATATATAGACTCATTGATTGGATTGTATGAATGAAATATGATAGATGATCCTTTGTATTTGCATCATTATATTGTCTAGAAATATAGATAATGTATTTTTGAAGGTGTGTTTATTTATATAAATCAATTATTTCTATTCAAAATTTTCCCTAGCCTCTATGAAATTGTGATACTTAGTTTCATGAAGAACATTTTGGGTAACCTAGACAATTTTTTGTCCATCAACAATGTAATGTATTTTATTTGGTATAGCATTCATTTGGTATATAATATCAATACTATGATCCCGTATTATTTTCTCCTTATCATCTACAATCATTTTTCCATATTCATCCACTTTATATAATAATGTATTAATAAATCATCCATAATATATACTTCCTTCAATTTGATGAATGAATTCATCATAACTCTTACTACAAAGTTTTTCACAAGGAAAATGTTTATAGTATGTAGTGTTATATCAATTATCAACATCCACCTCAAAGATATGTTTTAGCCCTCCTATGAACTAGACCTTGAAAGTCTAGATTGTTTCATCACTTTTTTAATTTCTTCCCTAATTTTTACCTCTTTATGTAACTTCATTTTTTTAATAGCTAATAGTTCTTTCTTGACAAGAGTAATATATTTTACAAAATATTTCGTTAAAGTTATTTTTAGCTTATATAATTGTTTTTTATTTACAACAACAAAGATTTTATAAAACATTTTCATAAAATGAATAATTAATGATGTTTTATCACTAGACTCATGTCTTTATTTGAGATTCTTCTTAATCAAGTTTATTAGATTTTATCTCCTTGTCAGAAAACTTTTTTCAATATTTTTCCAATATTTAAACTTAAATCCATATGTTATACATGATGGTTGAACATTAGCGCTTAATATATCCATATTATTAGATGATAAGTTGTAGTAGGATAATGTAACATGCATAAACAACTCAAATTATGGTGTAGTATTGATAAAATATAATTCATCTTTAATTTACCCATTTGTGCATGATAAAACAATGTTAATGGTATTTCATTCATTTGATTATGTTAATACATGAAATTATATATCATTGTAATGAATTTTTGGTTGAAAAACTTGTATAAACCATTGTTTTTAAGTCATATAATTCATCATAAATATAATACCAAATATTTTAATTACATTATATTGAAGTAGTGGTAGTAAGATAACCTTTATTGCAACCTTGTCCCAAATTTTATCCATTTTAATGATGGGAACATTTTTTGGTGTTTTATTTTGGGGCCTTTCTTGCAATAATTTAAATAAAGATAATAAAAATAAGATTACATTTTATTCTAAATAAAATTTTCTAAAATATATGAAAATTATAATTGTCAAGGACAATAAATGAAGATAAATATTTGTGACATGTTATAGTTATCAATTCTATAATTCATATTGTTGGATCAAAATTAGAATGAGTGGTGTACTGATTTAAAATTATATTTTTTAAGATCCTTCCCAACCATGAATATGTAAAAAAATTCCTATACATGGTTCAAATTCATCCTAACCATGGAGTAGGAAAAATAAATTATTCTCTCTATAGTTGGTAGCCTTCCCAATGATGGTGAGGAAAAATTAATCTCAACTATGGAGAGGAAAAATTAATTTCCCTTTATATGGTTGAGATGGATCTAAACCATGGAGAGAAAAAATTTAATCTACCCTCTTCATGTTTGGGATTCCTCCTAACCATGGAGAGGACAACAATTACTCTCTACATAGTTGGGATCCCTCCTAATCATGGTGATTATTTTTTTTTCATTTCCATGATTTTAATGGCTTCCATCTATGGAGATAAAACAAATTTCCATATTCATGGTTGGGAGGGCTTGAAACCATGGAGATGAAAATATTTTCCCTCACCATGATAGGCATCCCTTCCAATCATGGAGAGGAAACACTTTGTCCTCTTCATGTTTTGGATCCCCTTAATCATGGAGAGGATAATGTTTTCACTCACCATGGTTGGGAGGAATCCAAACCATAACAATGGATATATTTTTTCCTCTCCATGGTTAGGATCCCTCCCAACCATGGTCATCATAAATGTTTTCCTCTCTATGGTTGGAATGGTTATTAACCATGGAGAGGGGGGAATGCCTTCAACATGGTGTGGAGTACTTCTAACCATGGGAGGATAAAAGTTTCCTTCACTATGGTTGGGAGTCATCCCAACTTGTAGACACATATATCAAGTCAAGGGCACTTTAAAATGTTAATTTTTGACATATTACTAACCAAATAACTTGCACCAAATTACATAACTCTTATTCACCATTACTCTAATACTTTTACCTATATGCATGACTGTCACTTTGTTTTTTGTTATTATTATATATAACTTCCAATGTCAAATTCTTGAGATATCTAAAATCACCTTTAGACTATCTTCAATAAAGGATAGAGATCCCTTAATTTTTTGGACAAGTCTATGCTAGGTGGATAAGATAAAGATTTTCCCCTATCCACTTAGGACATATGAGCCTCATGCCAAATAGTGATTAGTTTTTAAAATTTAAAACACTCATTTGCATCTTCTGTCACATTTCATAAGGTCAACTAAAATAAATGATCAAAATATCTACCTTTAAATGCATGTCAAGAGTCACTTATTATCCCCACTTTCTATTCACTTAATCAAATATTTTACAATTTTGTACATTAAGAAAATTTGTTATATTTCTTAAACATTCAAGGTCACTCACAAATAACATGCATTGTTACCTCTTCTTCTGATTTCCACCTACAGATAGTTAGATCAATCATAGAGATCTATGTGTAAGCTAAGTATATACTTTCTTAGTAATTTTCAAAATATAAACTTCCCATATTTATAATTTTTCAAAATTAGAATAGTTTATTATTATTTTATTATAGTTTAGAATTAAATGGTGTATTAACTATAATTAAGATAAAATGAATAGAAAGGAAGAAAATGTTATAAATTAAAAATAAACTAGTAGAATTAAAGCAAAGTATTTAAATGGAGAAATCACAAATGAATGAAAGAAACTAACTATGAACAACAAAATATAATAATTGATTTATACCTATGAACTAATTATGTGGGGCTAGAAGATGGCTAGAACCAATCAATTAGATATGATTGTCCATTGTCAACAAGAACTATAACTATCCCTAATCAAGATCAAGATTGAATTAAAGGAGATATGATCTATTTGTACTATTATCTTATATTTTTCTATTATTCCACCTCTAATAATAATGATAATTAGGGCACAACCACCAGTGACTACCTGAAATATGCTTTTATTCATAAAATTGACCTTCAACTATGCACATATGGCATGTAAATGACTTCTTAAATGTTAAAATTAGATTATAATATATTAAGATCTACAAATATAAAGGGGGAATGTAATGGGTTGATCTGGTCCCAATCAACCTTATCATTATTGATCATTACCTACATATATAATACTCTAAGGAGCTAAATCAAGCCCACCTTGTTCTCCCACCTATAATGATTTGTGAAATAGTGTTACATTTACTACAAATATGTATCTAGAGATGAATTGAATACTTGATAATTATTTAATAAAACTAGATAGAATAGGATCATGACTTGTAAAAATGATACACCAAATGAATAACATTAAATTTGGTAATAATAAGGAAGTTTTCCTTAATTTTCAATATTATAAGTGTGCCTTAATAACAAGGCTACCAAGAGATTACCCTGTATAAAATAGGCAACATAGAGGTGAATTTATAGTAATCCTAATGGGTGAAACCTCATGTTACGTATGCTAAAAATATGGACCAAATTATAATGGAGGGTTTAAATTTAAAAACTAGTAGTTACTAGGATGAAGGACAAGATTGACCCATAGGGTCATAACTAACTATCACTATTATCCCATACTGGTCAATTTTATACTAAAAGGTAATTTTTAAAACTAAGTATCTAAGATATTTGTATATTTTATTAAAAAGGTTTTTAGTGATTTAAATTTTTTTTGTTAAATAACAACTTAGAAAGGGATATGTCCATACAAGTACTTAGCATAAAGTAAGGTGGTGAAATAGGGTTGATTTAACTACTCAATTAAAGTAGGGTAAAATTGGGGATAAAATTAACATTATCAATTATTCATGACAAATTTTTATTAACCACATTTCCCACCCCATTTATTATATAAATTAAATTGTAAGATTAAAAGTAAAGATATACATGAGTGTGTACAAAACACTTTTCCTTTGAGTGGATACTTCATTTGTGTAAGGCACTTTAAATTAATAAATAATACAATTATTCATGAAGTAGTAATTTTGTTCATTTTAAATTTGAAAAACATGAAAAGAAAAATAAGGGAGGAATACACCTGTCTATGTAAAAACAATGTTGATTGTATAACCTTGTTTGAAGGTGATTCTTCCTTGAAGTGGTGTAGAGTTGGTGCTTCACAAAAATAACTTTTTGATATTGGTTTATTTATTGAACCGATGGTTAATTGAGGGTGATCAAGCCCAAATTTTGATTGAACATGAATATAAAATACAACCCATTGAGGAATGTAGAATACTTAATTTGTGATTTGTAACCCCAAGATGGAAATGGATTAGAATCCATAATGTATTTTTAAGATATAGTGATAGAAGGTGTTGAATCCACAAACTAATAAATATGCACTTTTACTGAAACAACCACTACATATATCGTATATATTCAATTATCACTTTCTTCCTTATTTCATGTATGCATGATCAAAAGAGAATGGATGACAATTTTCCCCCTACCATGACTATGGATAGAAAGTAATATGAAAGTTTGGCATGAATTTTTATGACATCTACATGTGATAAATGTAAAATATGTAATTGTATGTAGATGTAATTTTTCAAAAAATATTTTGAATCATGTGCATGAAACTATTTCATATATCCATAATGTATGAATTTGTTACTTTGTTATTGTAATGTGAGTGCATATGTATGACATATTCCCCCACACTGTTTGTACCAATAATTGACTTTTGAATCATTCTAAATTATTTGAATTTGTATTATGTACCCAAAACTAATTTTTTATCATAGAGTCTTATCTCATGTATGAAAATCCCATTGAGATGGACCCTTTCGAGGTAAGAGATGTATATTGAAATTTAGTCATCTCAAAATAAAATTTAATTGTATCATGTGTATCAATATGTAATCATTTAATATCATAACATATTTGAAATAGGTATTTTATAATAGTAATATATGTATCATTCAAAGTATTTATGTAACATGTGATTCAAGACCTAAAGTGTTAAATCTAGAAAAAAATATCAATTAATATTATAGTAGTATTCTAATTAGAATCATACATAACAATTATATAGATCAAGGAACTCATTAAACTCAACATGCACATGAACACAACAAGAGTAATGTTTTATAATAAGGCCAAGGGCCACATATAAGGGACATGTTCAAATGTTACATAAAAAATGTTGCACACACAATGCCAAGGGCCAGATGAAAAGAACATCAATAATGTCAAAAATAAATAACATGTTAAAATATCACATAAAACATAGGGCCAAGGGCCACAAGTAATTAACATGTTTAAATATTGCACATAACAAACAATGATCTCATGGAGATGTTTAATAAATTGTTTACACAAGGGACAAGGGCCATACATAATAGAAAAGGAAAGTTTAATCATAGAACTAGAAATATATTCAATGCCATGTATATGTAATGTGATAATATCCCAACAAATATCTATTTACTCAAGGGTCAGATAAATATGTTAGCAATACATTTGTAAATAAGAATAAATCTCAACATAGCATAGGAGTTATAGATTGTTAACTCCTATAAATATTGTGACCTTTCGAAAATATGCCTATAACATGGCATGGATTATAGGTAGATACAAGTCCAACATCCTGGTCCATGTAAAATTTGTAAGTCTTTCATATCACTCATAAATGCTAGTGTAGTACATGTGTGATAGAAAATGATTATGATAAATTCTAGTCATGAGATAAATAACATATGACTATGATGTAAAATAAATGTGTAATCTTAATCAACTGTTGATTTTGTATTTATAGACTATTTTATATGTTTTTGTGTTTTTTCAAATATTTAATTGTTTTTCTTTAGTAATTTTTGAATTTTTCAATAGGAACAAAAGAGAGTAATTAACCATGGGTTCAAAAGTAGAATAAGGGAATGTATCTGAATAATATAAAACATGTGTGAAATTAAAGTATGTATAAAAAATTATGGCATGGGTATGTATTATCATGATGCCTCCATTGTGTATGTGAATGTGGGAGATATGATAGGAATGCAAAGAAATGGCTATGCATCATTATATACTCAATAATACACTTATCATTATCTATGATGCACATGTATGAGGATTATAGTACACAAAGAAAATATTTTACATGAATAATGTTGCTTTGTAAAATAGAATTGTATGTCATATCAAAAAATTGGATGTATTAAGGCTCTATTTTTGCTCAATTTTTTTATTTTTGATCGAGATAGTATAAATATTCAATCTTTATTATTTTTGGTCAATATTATTCATAATACAAAAATGCAGGTTACTCTATTTAATCTATGAAAATAACATGTTAAATGTAAAACTATGGTAGTAAAGGTTGCTATGTTAGATTATTCAGATCTTGGATTTGAAAAGGAAGATCCAAGGCACCAAAAAATATGCAAATATCCTAGGGATAAAATACTAATCAAATTGATTCCATGTGTAATAAACGGAAGAATGACATGCTGAATCATTCAAGAAGTTATGTATAATAAAATTTTGCTATTTTTATTATTTTAATGTTTTTTAATTTTTATAATTTTTAAAATAGTCAAAAACCATCTAGAAAATCATCTTGTTCCCAATTATATTATTTAGAGTTATGAAAAATACATGGCATATTCATATTCACCTTCAATATTCTTCTCATTATTACTATCATGAGATATGTAAATTAGTCTTCCTTCATGTGAAACTATGATACATCATTGATTAATATCCACTTTAGATTGAATTTATTGTAACCCTTATTATTCTAATGTAAATGATACTTGATGTATATGAGGCATAAAACATACCGTTATATTATAAATTTTTGGTCTAAAAATTATTAGGTCTCTGATATATCTAATTTATTATTCCCAATCTACACTAAGATGTAATTCATTGATTGTAATGCTCTAGGACTTCAAACAGTTTTATCTTTAGTAGTATCAATGTGATTATGCTTATAATAATCCCATTTCATATATACTCTAATGGTTAAATCTTCTTGTTCAGGATGCTTTATGTTTATCATATTTATAAGTGATGTATTTTGAACACTTGTAATAATTGATACTGCACTTTGTATTAGTCTGATAATTCCATCATGTTTATATTTTTGAAATTACTTTTGTAGTGTCTTACAATTTTGACTATAATGTCATGTGATTCTATGGTAATAAAAATATGGTTTTATTGTTTTATGAAAAAGACATGCTACTAATTATGTCTAGTAATAGGCACTATAATAAGCTTGTTATCCAATAGAATTTACCAAATTATTATGGATGTATCTTGATGTTGCATTATTTATAATAGACGTAAAACCTTTTTCTAAATATTTCCATATTATTGACTAAATTTGTCAAAAATTCCATATATTATCTACTATTTCAATAATTGTTCACATCACCATCTTTAGGAATACATAAAATATGCTTTCCCTTTGAATCTAGTTAATCTTTAGTGATTAATTTTTAATCATCACAATATACCCATAGACTAATGGGTATGACTAAAGTATGATAAAAATACTCATGTAAGGGGTTGAAATTTAAATTATGTAGTTCATCATCATCACTATCATTATAATTGGAAACATTTACATCTTGTACTTCAGGAATGATCAATAAAGGAAGACCAAGAATAGTTTTTTGTTAATTAAAATTATCTTGATGTTCATTTTGTATACTTTATCTTTCCACTTGCACCTTATGTAACTTTGCTTGTTACATTTGGAGCCTTGTTTGTTCTTTTTGTAACTTATCTGATTAAAGTTGTTCCATTTCCAAGTTTTGACTTTCTAACTATATATTTTGTAATTTTTCTTTGTGCAATATTGTGTGTTCCTCTTTTTAATTTGTGAATCTCGATTTGTACCTTTGCTTATGTTATTTTCAATTTTTCAACATTGTATTTATTTTTTTCCCATTCATAACTTCAATTTTTATACTATATTATTATTAGTAGTACTTGACTCTCTAATTCTCTATGTATTTTTGGTCTGACTTGATATGGAGAGATAATATATGGATCATCTAACTTTGATTCAAATGCATTGATTTTACAATATCTAAAAGGGTTATCATCTTAAATAGATACATATGAGTATCCTTCATGCATGAATATAACACACATGTTAAATTTATAGGGTATTATTGACATCATATGTATCCAAGGTTGCCCCAATGGTAAATTATAATGTAAATGATAAGGATTCACAAGAAGTAAATTAGACATTATTTTAGGTCCCAATGTTACATCTAGATATATCATTCCAAATAATTATTGTGAAGAATCATCAAACCCTTTGATAGTTTAATATGTTTGTTGGATAATTTCAATGTTAATTCCATATTATTGTAACAAAACACTACTAAAATGTTAACTCTAGAACCAACATCAATTAAAACTCATTTGATCCCATTATTTTGTATTGTAACTTAAATGAGTGAAATATTTTGTGTGATTACATGTATTTTTGGGAATTCATATTCCTCAAGAAGTGATAATATTTTTGGTATCCTTAAAGTTGTTCACGATGGAATTAAAAAAGGAAAGTTGTGTATCACTAGAGATAGTCTCATGATGAAGTATATAAAATATCATTATGGACTAATGAACTCTTTAGAAAATTCAAAAATAGAAATTTTAGCATGGATATTTTTCATTTGATCCATGATATCATACCCTTTATGTTGATTTTTTTCCTCATGAGATATGGAGGAACATGTTAAATTCCTTCATGATGTTTTTACCTACATCTTTGGTAAATAATAACATGTTCTATAGGATCTAATATAATCCATGGGAGAATAATGGGAGTAGGATATTTACTATTAAAACCTTGAGGTTGAGCAAGAGAAACAATGAAATGAGGCATGCATGCCACTTTTTGTCTATTAGTGACTGGTGAAAGCTTTGATTTAATTTGAAACAATAAGAATTGAATAATAATCTAGTTTTTATAGTAAGCCTTATAACATATTGAATATATAAATTCTCTTGTTCCCATGTCATGCTTGATCTTACAAAAAATTCATCAATGATTTTAAATATATCAAACCATTAAATAATTGGTAATGATGTGTTTGATGATGATTATTCATGAGAATTAAATTAAAATAAATCTAAACCATAGAGAGGGGAAAATAATTTTTTTACACATTGTTCAGAGCCCTCCCAACCATGGCAAGAAAAAATCAATCCCAACCATCGAGAGGGAAAAATAATTTCCCTTTACCATGGTTAGGATTATTATCAAACATGGAAAGGGAAAATTTAATTCACTATCTTCATGGTTAGGATCCCTCCTAACCATGGTAAGGAAAAAATTTGTTCTCTAAATTGTTGGGATCCATCCTAACCATGGTGAGGATCACATTTGTTCTCTACATGGTTAGGAACCCTACTAACCATGGTGAGGACAAATGTTTTCATCTCTATGGTTGGAAGATCTTCCATTTATAGAGAGAGGAAAACATTCCCTCTCCATGGTTAGAAGGGATACCAACCATGGTGAGTGAAAAAATATCCCTCTCATGGTTGGGAACACTTATAACCATTGAAAGGGAAATATTTTCCCTCACCACGGTACGTATCCCTCCCAACTATGGATAGGATATTTTTTTCACTCAACATCGTTATGAGGACTCCAAACCATGGTTATGTAAAATTTTGTCCTCTCCATGGTTGGTATCCCTACCAACCATGGTGAAAATAAATTTTATCCTCTCTATGGTTGGAATGGATATCAACCATGAAGAGGGAAAAATATGTATTTAACATGGTTTGGATTAATTCCAATGATGGATAAGACAAAATTTTCCTTTACCATATGGTTGGGAGCCATCCCAACCTATAAACACATTAATCAAGTCATGGGCACCTAAAAATGTTAATTCTTGACATATTCTTGACCACACAACTTGCACCAAATTACATGACTCTTGTTCACCATTCATCTAATAATTTTACCTATATATAGGATTTATGCTTTAATTTTTATTACTATTATATATAAATTTCAATGTAAAATGATCAAACTATCTAAAATCACCTTTAGAATATCTCGAACAGAGGATAAAGGTCCCTAAACTTTTAGACAAATCTACACTAAGTGGATTAGAGCACATTGTTCCCCTATCCACTTAAGACAGATGAGTCTCATGTCAAATAGTGGTTAGTTTATGAAATTTAAAACACTCTTTTGGTTATTCCCACACATTTAATAAGGTTGGATAAACTAAATTGTCAAAATGTCTACCTATAAATGTATGTTAAGAGTCACTCATTATCCCCACATTATTTTCACTTAGTCAAATCTCTTACACTTCTAAACATCAAGAAAATTTGTCCTTTTATTTAAAAATTCAAGATAATTCACATGGAGCATTCACAATAACCTCTTCTAATTTCCACTTATAGATAGTCAAATCAGTTAATATAGATCTATGTGCAAGCTAAGTATATCCCTTGTTATTAATTTATAAATAATAAACTTATCATATTTATTATTTATCAAAATTAGAATAGATGATTATTTTTTTAATAATAGTTTATAATTAATTAGTGTATTAACTTTAATTATGATAAAATGAATAAAAAGGTAAAAAGTGTTATAAAATAAAAAGTAACTAGTATAATGAAAGCAAAGTATTGAAATAGAAAAATCATAACCAAATGAAATAAACTAACTATAAACAACACAAGAATATTTAACTGATTTTTACTTGAAAATTGATTATGCATGGCAAAAAAATGGCTAGAACTAATAAATTATATCTGATTATATAGTGAAATAAGAACTATAACTATCACTGATCATGGTCAAGATTGACTTAAAGGAGATAGGATCTATTTAAACTATTGTACTCTATTTTTTAATTGTATTTGTTAAAAAAAATTATAATTAGGGAAAAATCAATTGTGAATACTTGAAATACACCTATATTCATTAAATTGACCTTTAAATGTACAAGGATGACTTGCAAAATGACTTATTCAAAGTTAAAACTTTAGTAAGGATTTTAATATCTTTAAAACTACAAATATAAATGGAGAATATAATGGATTAATATAAACCCAATCACCCTTCTCATCATTGATCATTACCTACATATCCAATACTCCAAAAATTTAAATCAAGTCCACATAGTTCTCCCACCTACAGTGTTTTTTGCAATAGTGTCATGTTTACTACATGTACACATCTAGAGATGGTCTAAATACTTGATAATGTTTTGATTGAATTGGATAAAATATGATCCTAACTTGTAGAAAGGTTAATCCAAATGAATATTATTGAATTTGGTAATAATATGGAAGCTTTTCTCAATTTGCAATAGTTTAAGTGTGCCTTAATAGTAAGGCTGCCAAGTGATTACCAAATAGTACAATAACTAACTTAGTGGTGTATATATAGTAATATTAATGGGTGAAACCTCATGTTTCCTATCTTAAAAAATATGGGCCAATTTATAAGGGAGGGTTTAAATTTAAAAACTACTTGTTAGTAAGGTGAAAGGTAGGATTGACCCATAGGATCACAACCAACTAGCAGTATTATCCCATGCTGGTCAATTTTGTCATAAATGGTAACATTTGTACTTAAGGATCTAAAGTTTATATGCATATGCTTAGATAGGTTTTTAAAAACTAAAAAAAAAAATTGTTGGTGTAAAAAAAACTTAGAAAGGGATAGGTCCATACAAGTACTTAGGATAGAGTGAGGTGGTAAAATAGGGATGATTTAATTGCTCAAGTCAATTAAGGTAAAATTGGGTCCAAAACTAACATCATCAAATATTCATGACAAAATTTTAGTGTCTATATGTCCCACCCATTTTAGTCTAGAAATGAAATTACTAAAGTAAAAGGAAAGCTATACATGAGTGTGTACAATAAAATATTTCTTTGAGTATATACTTCATTTGTGCAAGACACTTTAACTTAATAAACCTTGAAATAATTCAAGAAGTATTCATTTAATTAAAAATATTTAACTTTTAAATTCTTAAAAACTTGAAAAGATAAACAAGGGATGAATACTCCTATTTATGTGAAACCAATATCACTTTTATAACTTTGCTTGAAGGTGATGCTTCCTTGAAGTGATGGATAGTTGGTGTTTTCCATGAAGCTTTTGGAGAGATTGGTTTCTTTATTGAACCAATGGTGAATTGAGTGTGTTGAAGCACAAATTTGTTATTGAACATGGATATAAAATTTAATCTATTAAGAATGTAGAATCCTTTATTTGTTCTTCATATTTGTAACCACAAGATAGAAATGGGTTGGAATCCATAATGGATTTGCAAGATTTAGTATTAGGAGTTGAATCTCTAAGCTATGAAATATGAACCTTAACTCAATCAATCACTAAGTAATAACCTAATTTTTAAAAATTTATACTGAGATAATATATACATATATGGAACATAACTTAATGATTATAGCTAGACTAATGCGCATCAACATGATTGATTCCATAACTATGTTCAACCAAATACATGTACTTGTTTATGGATATAATTTATAAAGGATGTTATTCATAATTTATTACCTGTTAATGTTTAGTTTGGAGTGTATCAGTGTACTTAAAGTATACTCATACACTCTGAGCTAGACACCATATCCATGGTCTTCCAAATAGGACCATTTACAAACTACATTCATACCCTAGTGCCTATTTTTGGTAGAAAATAATAATAAAATTTAAGGTTAAAACAAAATGAGATCACCTCCTCATAAAAGGGATATAAATAAATATTTAAACAAAACAATCATCATGCTAAACTTGCTTAGGTTAGATCTATAAAATTTTAGATAACACCAAGTGTTTGATTTGAGGACTATTTATAAAAGAAAGACAATGAAAATTAATTTAAACATTATTATTCATTAAATTCCATACTTATGTAGAGATATGGGGAGAATTCACCTATTGTATCATTAATTGATTCCCAATTCAATTGATCTCTTACACTTAACAATTGTATCTTGATTATCCTTAGCAAGCTATTTGCTCTCTCTCTAATTCACAGTGTTTGTCACCTTGATTTAATGAAATATAAACCTTGAGGTGGATTTAATTTTATTATATATTTCACTTAAAAATAATATTATAACTCTACCTCATGCCATTTCCCTTACTCACAAACTCACCTTGCACCTTCATTAACTTTCACTAGATAACCGACCTTTAGGTCCATAGTGTTAATTATTGATATAGGTAAAAAGGCTTAAAATTGTTCTTACTATGGTCATACATAACCATATTCCATTTTCCTTAACCTTTTATAACCCTTGTTTCTAACCTTACCTTTCAATTTTATACATAACCCTTACCTTGTCTTCTTAAGGCTAGTAACCCTTTTTTAAGAATTTATCTATGATTCAATCAATATAGGCACTATTTTCTATAAATAATAACTTTAATAGACTTTTTTTTCCTCTTTTATCTCTCTACCAAGTTTCATGACTTATCTCTTTCCCTAACTAGATCTTCCTTTGTAAAATACCCCTCTTTTAGGCTTATTAGGCCTTATTAGCCACCTCACTGCCCAAGTATGTACTTGTATGATATGTACAAACTTGAAACCACTTACATAAATTATATAATATAAACTTATGTTATATAACAAATTTTAAATAATTTCTAACAATGGAAACTCATTCCACAAGCTAAACCCTAATCTTAGGGTTTTTTAGGCCTGCATAGGGCTGAGGCCATTCAAAATTCAATATTTTAAGTTTACTAATGATTCAAAGGTCAATCCACTACCATTTATTTTTATATTATTAAGCATTTCATATAATAAATACACCTCTTTTGACCTTGATTACTCATCGAATCATGGAAAAATAGGTCTCTTTATCTTTTGCAAGACTGTGACAATAGGGATTTGAGCATTTATGAGTTTCATAGACTCTTTAAAAAGATGTATTAAACTTTTACAACTTAATTACACCCATATCAATCAATACAAGTCCTTAGAGTCTAATACATATGCATACTTACAAAAAAACTCCATTCTCTCATTCTTCACTATGCATGCCAATGCCACATACAAGTTTGTCATAAAGTCACAATCATTTCAACATGTTTCAATGAAAAGATTAAAATATCTGAGTCTAGTGCTGATAATTAATACTTACCAAGACCTTATAAGGCCATGTATTCACAACCTACATAGCTATCTTTCCAATGCTAATGCTTATAGTCATAAGACAATAATAAACACACAGTGAATAGGGGTTTGAATCAATACAAAGGGGTTAGAGTTGTTACCAACCTTAATATCAAGGTTTTCATGATTGATTTTATAAAAAATATTGTTCTTTCCTCTATCTATGACAAGAATAAAACAATATTAACTCGATTTATTAGATAAACATGTGAATATATTCTCCAATCCTCTAGAACAGGGGTCTACCTATAACCACTAATATGTATGCCTGCTAAGTATTGTTCAATATTATAAAATATAAGCACCACATATTTATCATATACTATAAAAATAATATATTATACCTCATTGCATCCATCCCCAAACAAAGTTATACTTGTCTCAAGAATGCCTAATTACTTCCACACATTAGATTGTAATCATTGTGAACAGGGATCTCTATATAAAAAAATATATTCCTTTAAATTTTAAACACATCTTGATTTTTTTTCTAATAACATTAATGGTCCTTTGAAAATTTTTACACAACTTTCCCTGAGTAATACTTGTTGTTTCTTTATTCTCAAATGAAGGTTCAGATTACTCTTTCTTGACTGTATTCAACAGTCCTTCCTAGACCTACAGATACACATAACATTCAAGAAAATATTTTTACATGAAGGCTCATCTAAATAATGTATATGTACATAAGAAAAATCCATATAATTATAAGAGGAAACAAAACAAATATCAACTTATCTATACCCTTTAAAAATAGCATATACTACGAAATAGTTTATCTATAGATTCAAAGGATTTACCAATCCTTGAGAGGTTTACATCCAATATTCATTTTATCCATATTTTACTTTATTTTAACTTTTATCCTCTCCTCTCCTTGCTCTCCTACTCCATACAACTCTAAAATAATGACTTCTCTTTTCATTTTCAATGTAGGACCTAGTTAGTTACAAAGCATAACTACCAAATTGTTAACCCAATGTAGGACTAGTGGGTTTAATCTTATACATAACTTATTTCTCTAATGAATTATCATATAATGGTTTTAAAACACCTCTTATAACACACTTTGGTACTAATTAACCATTATTAATTTATCTAAACACCTTATACCATGTTTAATCCCTCCTAGGCTCTTGGAAATATTTGAATTTTCAAATTTTAGGTTTTGGAGGGAAAATTCCTATAAACATTATAACACATCTCTATGAATCCAAATGAATACTCAAGGAATAAATAAACCTCATAAGGTCCTTTACACTCTTTGACACTCACTTTGACCAATTTTGACTTCAAAATTGACAAAACTTAGAAAATGGTGTTTCATGGCTTGATGCTCCTTCATCATACTCCATAGAAGGGAGAAAACTTGAGCCTCTATATTTATTTATCATCTTTAAATTGGTTCTTTGAGTTTCCTTCATACTTTCTTGACAGTTACTCTTGTGTTCTTGTTCCTTCTTGTTTGCCAAATGCTTGTAATTCTTCCTTGTAGTTGTGTCTAGTCTTTGTCTCCATGCATCTTCCAACTCCATGAGGTATTACCACTACTGTATCTTTGTACTTGTTACATATTATAAATTTTCCAAGTCATATTTAATCTTTTCATACTCAACTACAACCAACTTGTATGCATTTTTCTTCCTCATGCTTGTTTCATGGCTTCTTTTCTCACTTATGGCTTGCTTGTCTAGAGATTCTTTCTTCTTTTTCATGCTATCATCTTTGTCATGAGGATACATTGGCATATATTTATTTTCAACCTCCATTTTTTTCTTGTCTATACCTTTTTGTTACCTCTTCTTCAAACTTCTTCACTTTTTGATGCCTTTTCCCATCACCTTGCTCACTATGCAAGAGCAACTTCTCATTCCTTTCTTCCCCATCATAGTAAATTATCATAGGACCAATATTTGGCCTCCCATATACATGCTTATAAAATTTAAACTTGTCTTGTGCTTGAACCATGAAATAACTCACCCTATTTGCTTGTTCACATGCCATTTCCTTTCTTGTGTGCTTTTTTGTGTGCACAACTCTTTGTGCTTCTTCTTGCTTCTACTATGTTGGTGTTTATTGGAGTTATATATTGAATTTTACTTGGTATTATTAATATATTTTCATTCTATTTAATGTAATAAACATGTCCTCTATCATTCTCATATCTTATTGCTACTTGAATGCATCAATCTCTTCATATTCTTCATCAAATCTTTGTCCACTTTGCTATTCTCTTTCTTGGAAAACTTCTTGTTTGCCTTCTAATTGGAATCCCTCCTTTATGAGAGCCATATCCACATCCTCATGATACATACCATGATTTTCAATAAATATTTGAGGTGATTCATCTCCATCTTGCCATGCTACACCCTCATCTGACAATGCAATAGTTTCCATATATAAAATATATTTCTTATTGGAGTCAAATTCAAGCATTCATCATAAACAACATTGGAAAAAATATCTATCAAACACTTATATTCCTTTGTGAATTTATTTCCATGTTCACATGGTTATACATTCACTTCTATGGCTTGGTTTGCATGTACCATCTTTCTTGTTTACTTTATAGCTTGTCATCTTCTTCAATATTCATTCTTGCTTGGAGTGCACTTGTAATTTGATTCTCTTATACTCTTTTATTATTTTTAACATCCAACTTTCCACCTTGAATCTTCCTATGCTACCACTTGCATCTCTTTTCATCTATCTCATACCTCATGCCTTGGTCATCTATCATGCTAACTTTATATTCCTTGTCATTTTCCTTTTGTTTCCACATTTGTGCTTATTTTACACTTGTACTCTTGCTTTGTTTGACCTCTTGTTTGAGATTCATCTCCTTCTTCTCATCACCTTCTTCTTTAATCCACTTAGGCCATACATATCCATGACCATGTTCACCTTTTGAGGGATGTAATTTATCATGTTTTATCCCAACCTGCGTATCAACCTTTCCTTTTTCATATATGAAATAAAATTTAACATTAAAAAACTCATTTAACTTTAAAGGCAACTACTGAAATCTTATCTCTTCCTTGATGTCTTCATGAACGACCTTCAAGTTTTCTTAGGTGACCATCATGTTCTCTTGGTACACCATTTCATTTGTTTCATATTATATTCATGGTAACACATCATAATATTCCTCTTTATTATCATCTTATACATGTGAAATGCCTTCAATCTTCATCTTCTTCTCTCCTTCAAGATGTTCTTTCTCTTTGTCATCTTCTTGCCAATTGATGGGTGTCATTCTTGGCCCGTTTTTCATCATATTTGAAGCCTCATGCTTGACCTTCATCACTTTATTCTTCATACGTACAAACACAAACTTGAAAACCATGTTATCATATAAAACTAGAGACTACATAGAATCTTTGAACATCTTTGGCATAGACATTATCCATCTTCTCATCTTGTCTTCGTCCTCATGTGATCTTCTTGGTACTTTTATCTTATTTTTGTTCTATTTAATATGAGATATCTTTTTAACTTATCTTTATTTTTTCTCATTTGGAAACATATCTCTTCTCATCTATCTTTGTGATGCCTTCTCTCTCTTATTTTCATTTTTCAAGACACCTTTCTTGTGCCTTCTTCTTCTCACCAGTGACTCTAGTGGCCACTGTACTCTTTTCCTCATATGCTAACTAGTTCATTGGCTTTCTTGTTCTCTTATGATCTTCATAATGAGATATATCCTCTCTATAACTTTATCAAATTCTCTTCTTATGTCCTATATTTACCTCTCTATATCTATCTCCTCAATTTTTCTTTGCTTTTTTCGCCTTAGACCTTTCTCTTAAAAATTCTATCAAACTTGCCTCTTAGACCTCTATTGGACCTTTCCTCTTCTTTGAGTCCTCACTTTGGATCTCTTCCTAAACTTTTTAAATCTCTTTTGGAGTATTTATTCTTCTCTCTTCTCTCTTAGATCTTAAATTCTTTCTTTTCCTCTCTCTCTCTCTCTCTCTCTCTCTCTCTCTCTCTCTCTCTCTCTCTCTCTCTCTCTCTCTCTCTCTCTCTCTCTCTCTCTCTCTCTCTCTCTCTCTCTCTCTCTCTCTATTTCTCTCTCTCTCTCTCTCTCTTTTAGTCTTTCTCTTGACTAGTTTCTTATCCTTCTCAAAGGATTTTGGAGATTTTTTCTCTCTTCTCAATCTGGTATTCATTTATTTTGACCTTAATGTATCAAAATTTAAATATCCTCTTCTCCCTCAATACCCTTAAAGTGTCATCTCATGCATACCTCATGACATTATGCATTCTTCTCAAATCAACAAAAAGTAAAGAATTCAAAACACAAGTTTACCCAAGCATACCTTGCCTTGAGTTTTGTCAATTTGGAATTCAAAATTGCTAAAAGTGAGTGTAAAAGAATTTGAAGGAAATTATAGGTCCATTTTTTCCTTGATTTTTCATTTTGATTCATAGAGATGTGTTATAAGGTTTCTAGGAGTTTTCCCTCCAAAACTTAAAATTTGAAAATTCAAATGTTTCCAAGAGCCTAGGAGGGCTTAAACATGGTCTAGGGTGTTTAGATAAATTAATAATGGTTAATTAGGACCAAAGTGTGTTGTAAAATTTGTTATGAAACCATTAGGGGATAATTCATTAGAGAAATAAGTTATGCTTAGGAGTACACCCACCAGTCTTACATTGGGTTAATAATTTGGTAGTTATGTTTTATAACTAACTAGGTCCTACATTGAAAATGAAAAGAGAAGTCATTGTTTTAAATTTGGATGGAATAGGATATTAAGGAGAGGAAAGGATAAAATCTCCAATAAAATAAAACATGAAGAAAATGGATATTTGATGTAAACCTCTCAAGGATTGGCAAATCATTTGAATCCATAGATAAACTATTTTGTAGTAAATGTTATTATCAAATAGTATAGATAAGTTGATCTTTGATTTGTTTCCTATTATTAGTGTATGGATTATCATAATGTACATATAAATTTTTTAGATGAGTATTCATGGAAAAAAAGTTTGCTAGATGTTATGTGTATCTACAGGTTTGGGAAGGACTGTTGAATCCAATCAAGAAAGAGTAATTTGAGCCTTCATTTGAGAATAAATAAATAACAAGTATTACTTAGGGAAGGTTGTGTAAAAATTATCAAGGGACCCTTGAGTGTTAGAATAAAATAAACCAAGATGTGTTTAAAATTTAAAGGAAGTCATTTTTGTAAATGGAGATCCATATTCATAGTGATGACAATCTAATGTCTACAAATAATTAGGCATTCTTGAGACATAAGTATAACTTTGTTTGGGGATAGTGACAATGAGTTATAATAGATTATTTTTATAGTGGGTTATAAATATGTGGTGCTCAGATTGTATAAGATTAAACACTATTTATTAGGCATAAACCTTAGTGGTTATAGGCAGACCCCTATTCTAGACGATTGGAGAATAGATTCACATGATTTTTTAATAAATGGAGTTAAGATTGATGTATTCTTGTCATAGACAGAGGAAATAAAAATATTTTTTTATAGAATCAATCATAAAAACCGTGATATGAATGTTGGTAACAACTTTGACCCCTTTGTATTGATTCAGAGCCCTTTTCACTATGTGTTTATTATTGCCTTATGACTATAAGCATTAACCTTAGAAAGATAGCTATGTATCTTGTGAATCCTTGGAGTTATAAGGTATTGGTAAGTATTAAATTATGGGAACCATACTTATATATTTTAATCCTTTCATTGTAACATGATGAAATGATTGTGACTTCATGATAGACTTGTAAGTGGCATTGACATGCATAGTTAAGAATGAGAGAATGGAGTTTTCTTATAAGTATGCATATGTATTATACTAAAAGGAATTTTAGTGATTTATATGGGTGTAAGGAAGTTGTAAAATTTTAATAACACCTCTTTTAAGAGTCTATGAAACTCATTAATGCTTGAATCAATGTTTTCACAGTCTTGCAAAAGATAAATAAACATGTTTTTCCATGCTTAGGTGAGTAATCAAGGTCAAAAGAGGTGTCTATATTACATGAAAAGTTTAATGAGCTCAAAATATAAATTTTGGTAGTGGATTTACCTTTTGAATCATTATTAAACTAAAAATATTGAATTTTGAATGGCCTCAACCTTGTGTAGGCCTAAGAAACCCTAGGATTAGGGTTTAGCTTGTAGAATGAGTTTCCACCATTATAAATTATTAAAAATTTGTAATATAACATAAATTT
Organism: Torreya grandis; assembly: GCA_037957365.1. NCBI lineage: Eukaryota > Viridiplantae > Streptophyta > Pinopsida > Cupressales > Taxaceae > Torreya > Torreya grandis. The sequence continues at coordinate 4,858,264 of JARHVA010000601.1, read as the reverse complement.
ATATTATATAACTAATATAATTGGTTTCAAGTTTTTATTTACTTTACAAGTATGGATTTGAGCAGTGAGGTGGCTAATAAGGCCTAAAAGAGGGGTATTTTACAAAGGAAGAGCTAGTTAGGGAAAGAGATAAGTCATGAAACTTATAAAATATATCAAAGAGGATAATAAAAATATATTATAGTGATTATTAATATAAATTAGTTCTTATATTGATCAAACCAAGGATAAATGCTCAAAAAAGGGTTACTAGCCTTAAGAAGACGAGGTAAGGGTTGTGTATAGAATTGAAAGGTAAGGTTAGAACTAGGGGTTAGACAAGGTTAATATAGATATAATATGGATATGTAATAACATATAAATAACAATTTGAAGCTTTATTACCTGTATCAATAATTGACACTATGGACCTAAAGGTTGGTTATCTAGTGAAAGTTATTGAAGGTACAAGGTGAGTTTTTGAGTAAGGGAAATTACATGAGGCAGAGTTAGAATGTTATTGTGAAGTGAAATATATAATAACATCAAATATAACTCAAGGTGTAAATTTTATTCAAGCAAGGTGACAAACATTGTGATTTAGAGAAATATCAACTAGCTTGGTAGGGATAATCAAGATCAAACCATCAAGTGTAAGAGATCAATTGAATTGGGAATTAGATAATGATACAATAGAGGACTTATCCACATATCTATATCTCACACACTTCCATGTTTATCCTCATGATCATTAAATCATAATCATTGTTTATAAATTACTACTTAATAATCTCATTCCCTTAAAATGACATCATATACATAGTTAGTTCTATTCACATGCTCATTCATAGAGTTAGGCAAGTATTATTTAGTTATACAATGATAGATAATACCATATAGGTGTCCATCTCACCACCCATTATGTTCAAAAATTTCATAGTTGTTTCCACTTAACCATCTCATAATCCTTTGTGGAGAAATTAAAATCCTTATAACTGTTATTACTTGTCATTTCATCAAATATAATTACAACATTAATGACCCATATATTTATAATATGAAATTAATCTTATCTTAGTGTTTCAATAACCATGCTTAAGTTTTGTATGATGACAACTTATAAAATTTACTACATCCTTTATTTCCTTTAGTTTAGTTATCAATTAGACCATCAATAACCCAACTAAAAACATAGGCCATACTCAACTCTTTTTAACCTAAAAAGTGAGGATGCAACCAATTCCACATTTATTCATGTTTTATAAAACATAATAACTTAGTTCCTTTTACATAACTGATCTCTATGACATTCAAATTTGTTCAACCATGGCATGTCATTGCCAACTTTTTATTATATTAAGTTCTCTAAGCTATCATGTCAAAAATCATTGTTTATAAAAGTAAAAAACATGATTAAACTAACCACATTTAATTAATCATATCACAAAGGTTTCCTATAGGCTATGATCAAAATCATTCTAAAATGATTTGTCATTTGAATACTGAGTTGAATATTTGTATCATTCCAAACATTCCATCCATTAAGGTTAAGAATAACATGTTGTCTCAATAAAAGAACCTATTATCAAAATTTTATTAATACATTATATGCATTAATACTACCGATAAGTATCAACATGTTCTTATGTCATTATACACAAGTTCATAGCTAGTTGATGGTTCATTACCCACAAATATTTATGACTTCATTATTTAATAACCCAAATAAGTAATTTGACCAATAAATATAATACTTCATATTATAAAAATATCTTGTCATGATATAATAAAATATTTGCAACGTGACAACTTACAATACTTTATAGAGACCTAAACGTATGAATACTATTTTACTTTTCCAAAATAACTAAGAAACAATAGTGGAACCATCTAAGTTCATATCATTTATCATCTCAACTTAATGTAATATACAACTTGTAATGAAGACTCTTAATACTCAAGAATATCCTTGTATATTATTTCCTTACCAAACAATGACTTATAACCTTCACATTAAGGCCAAAAATAGTACATAAATGTTTATATAACAATTCAACAAGATTAATAAGACATCAAACTCATACAAACAATCGATCAATGAGTGTTTTCTAAACATATATCTCTTTACATTCTTGGTAAGTCACATCTATTGCACAATAAGTAATCATTAAAAACTCAATATGATTATTTATCAACATAAGTTGAGAAAATCAATAGTCAATAGGATTATTTAGAATTATAAGACAACATCATGTGAATACTGTGAAGTTGTTGCATAAGTACTTAATATCAACAAAATAATAACTTATAGTAATAGTATTACTTTTCGATAAGTATAAATAAAAAAATTCAGACAATATATATATATATATATATATATATATATATATATATATATATATATAAAGGATATACAATCAGTAATTAACTTATAAATTAACTTAACACCAAAAGAAATCATTATCCCTTCATAAGTGTAATGCAAATTAAGTACATTATAAATTATAACTCCCAAAATCAATACATTATCTATTTTTGAGATGAAAAAAATAAATGGAACACACAAATGACCACAATAAAATACAAATCTGATATAAATCTAATACATAAGTCATTATTCTACCATGCAAGTTGAAAAATACGCCATCCATCTAGTCCCAATAAACCCTCCATTGGTGGCCCTAGACCACCCCATCCATCAATTGGATGTAGAGCTCAACAATAGGGATATTATGAAGAGTAATAATAAACAAAATATTATGAACCTTATATATTTAGAAATAACAAACCAAAACAAGAAACTAAGGGAGAATAAGAAAATCATTTTCGAGAAAAACATATTTACAAGTTACTCTAATGTCCTCCCTCATATGGACATCATTTGGATTGGTCTTCACGAATCAAAAAAACTCCAATCAATTCATGAACATCAATCTAACACTCTTGCATAACCAAAACTCATATTTTTAGCATAAAAGTAACTCATAATTATCTTTAACACCAAATTTACTCTATGGAGACAAGTAGAAGATACATAATCAAAGATAACACACAACCCAACATGTTAAAAGAAAACCATTACACCATAACAACTCAAAAACATTTACCAATTGTGAAGGCATAAATTTTATTATAAAAACCAGTAAGCTTCAAATTGATTTTTAAAAACTGACACCCTCAAAATGAATATAATGGCAACTTCAACACTAGGCTTTAAATAGGCATAACCACATTAAAAATTTGCATAAATCTATGACTATAATAACCTAGTTGAAAGTTTCACCTTCAAAAATGACTACAATAAAACCCATAAAAATGTATACACCCAATCCAATCCATAACTCAAAAGATTAAAAAATACAACTGTTGACCTAGCACTATGATCTCACCAAAAACATAAGGTTTTTACCCTAGTTTATAAAACAAAAAAAATTATAATACAATGAATAATACAATGCATACATATATATTCAAAGATGAAAACAAAATAATCCAATCTAAATCATAAAAATAACTAAACCCAAGTGGTTCCATTTTTATTAAAAAAAAACAACCTAAATCCAAGACTGGAGTTTTAAAACATGACTACAACATTATTAAGAGATTTATTACATAAAATAATTAGAAATCACTTATTTTCAAAATGCAACTAGAATGTACAAATGGAAAAATGTGGCCCTAAGGAAAGAGATCATGATATTTTATTACACTATTAGAGTCCTCCTTCAAACTCTATAGGTTGCTCCTAAAACCAAAATTTTCCTCTACATTCCCATTTTATTCTATTGAAAATATGGGCCAACACATAGCCATCATTTTCACCAAAGCATTCAAATGTAAAAATTGAACTACGTCCTCATAATTGAATGGTTAAGACTCCATGTCCTCACCCAAGATTTTAGTAGAATAACACTAGGGTTTACAAAATGTGAGCTCCCAATGATAACCAAACTCAAAATAACCGAATTCTCATGCTTTGAAAACTACTCGATGACCTAGTCTTGAGATTATAGTCAACCCTAAATCTAGATCAAATGATAAATTAACAAAGTGCAAACCAACATAATCATCAAAACCTTTGAACACCCCTTGACCTAGTCAAGGTCTAAGTTATATATCTCATTTGTCTTATAAATCAATGAAGACAAAACAATCATAACCACCAAACTAAAAAACCTAACCAAGTAACTGACGAGATGATATTTAAACAACTTGCATTAAAATAACATCAAAAAGTCCAACCATCAACTAATAATAAGAAGAAAGTGGAAACAAATTTTTTCATGAGAATAAACAACACCAATCAAGTAAAAATAACTAGTATGAGATTGAAAATTAAGAAATATAAACAAACTAAAAAATTGAACAGAATGTTAAGATCAATGTTAAGTGCATCATAGGCTCAGATGGTTCACTCAAAAAAATCATTTATTACTCATTATTATCCATTGATCTAGAGTTTTACATCCAACCTAGCTCATTAATAACATGTCCCTACAGTAACCAAAAAGTTGAATCAATAGTAAATGAACTAAAACATGTAATGCATGAAATAATTAAATACAAAACTAAAATATATCAAGCACAATTCAAAATAATCTGCATGATCATAATAACTAACAATCCAATTATCATCATGAATAGTATGATAACACATCATAAACCCCATTAAATGTATCATAGCATATGATTTACTACATCAAAATAGTAAAATCAATCAAATAACCATGAGAAAATCATTAGTTGAGTCATAAAATAGTAATATGAAAAAGTAATAAATGTCAAGAATCTAGGGTTATGACACACTACATATATTCTATATATTTAATTTTCACTTTGTTCTTTAGTTCGTGTATGCATGATCAAGAATGAATGGAGGACATATGTTCCCCTACCATGACCTCAGATAGAAAGTATTATGAAATTACGGAATCAATTTGTATCATGTCTCCATTTGATAAATGTAAAATATGTAACTTTATGTAAATGTAATTTTTGAAAATGTTGTTTGAAGCATGTGCATGAATATATTTCATGCACCCATAATGTATTTATTTTTTATTGTAATGTGAATTCATATGAATGACATATGCCCCCATAATATGTGTCAATTATTTAATTTTGAACCATTCTAAATTATTTGAATTTGTATTATGTATCCATAACTAATTGTTTCTCATAGAGGCTTATCTCATGTATGAAAATCCCAATGACATGCCCCCCTTTTGAGGTAAGGGATGCATAATGTAATTCACTCATATTAAAATAAAATTTAATTGTATCATGTGTATCAATGTGTAATCATTGAATATCACATTATATTTAAAATAAGTATGTTATAATAAGAAGTTATATATCATTCAAAGAATTTATGTAACATATGAGGCAAGGCCTAAAGTGTCAAATATATAAAAATGGATCAATGAATCTTATATTATTAGTTTGATTAAAATAATATGAAATAGTTATAAATATTAGGTAAGTCATCAAACTAAACAAGCTCAATAAACACATGAACATAACAAGCGTAATGTCATATAATTAGGGCAAGGTCCACATACAAAGGACATGTTCAAATGTTTCACAAACAAGTATAGCACACACAAGGTCAAAGACCACATTAAGAGGACATCAATAATGTTAAAAACAAGGAAAGAGTTAAAGTGTCACATAAAACATAGGGCCAAGGGCCACAAGCAATGGACATGTTTAAATATTGCACATAATAAACAATGATATCTTGGATATGTTCAATCAAAGGGCCAAGGGCCATACAAAATAGATATGTAAATTCTAATATAATGTATAAAATTAATAGCATAAAATATATCATATAACTAGAAATATATTATGCATAGTGTATATGTAATGTGATCATATTGTAATAACCTGATTTTTGTTAACTTCAAGTTACTCAATACTATTTACAAACCTAACAAAAGAAAACTTAATTCATTGGAAATGTGATCAAGTCCAAAATTGTGTTATACCAAACACAAATATTTGACTAAGGTTAAAAATTCTTACTAATACTATTATAAAGTTACTTTAACTAATGAATAATCAAATTAGGAAGTACTAGTGTACTTAACATATATTCATACACTCAAATCTAATTATTATAACTATGTCACTCCCATAAGGGCCAATACCAAATTTAAGACTTGATAAAAATCACGTAATTGTCATAAAACAAAGCTCAATATGACCAATCATGGAAACTAAACTCGAATCAAGTGTATAGGTCAACATCAAGAAGATTCACAACAAACTAAGGTAGAGAGGATTCAATTCACAATAGAAGAATCATCATACGAAGCATTCACATTCAATGATTTAAAAAATTATGTGAGCAATGAGACTTGAGATTAAAATTTGTTTCCAAAATAAATAAAATGCAATATGTTTTACATTCCTTCATTAATACATGTCACGTGAAGTCCAATGCATTTAATTAGGGATACTTGCCTATGTCATCATGACTTGAGCCAGGATCATTGCTCTCATGTATTTACAATGATAACATTCAATAAAATTATCAAGATAATTTTTACTAAAGAAAATTACATTGTTGATTCTTTTTGTTAATGAACACTAGCACATACATGGATATTACATCAACTAGAATCAACTCCAATTTTTATATCACACAATAATTAAATCCACATAATTTTATTTAACTGTATGCATTCGACCATCCTATAATATCATATAGTAATAACTTACTATATGTATCATGTGCTATTCATTTGGTATATTAGATCAAGGTAAATAATGAACAAACATCAAACAACCCCTTAAAAATTAATCATGTTATTGATGTTTCAATAAACATGCTTATGTTTTACAAGTTGCCCATTTAGATAATTTCATGAAGACCTTTATAGTTTTAACTTTGTTACATTAGACATTAATCATTTTGTTATGACCTATTCAATGAAAATTTCCCTTTATTTAATGAAATACAAATTCATATAAAATCTTCTCATTTATTAAAGTTCCAACTTATGACTTATTATCAATTTCCTTCTTAGTCATTTAGGAATTTTAAACATCCATTAACTTTGCACAAATGTTCCTTGTATGAGGATTAACAAACTCATTTGATAATTTGTCATGAAGTGGCAGCACATGAGAAATATTTCATGTTCAATATGCCCACTAAGCTCTGTTTAGACCCCAAAAAGCCAACCAAAATGCTTTGAAGACTAACTTTACATGCCCATAACTTTTGAGTTGCTTGTCACATAGCTAAACTTTTGTAAAAATGTTTCTTATATAAGGGTTAACAAACTTATTTGACAATTTACCTTAAATTTTAAGATCATGAGAGATATGGTTTGTTGAATATGCTCATTAGGCTCTGTTGACACCCTAAAAAAATGGCTATGGGAAAAACTACAAAATGTGGCTTGGAGGCTAACTTTTCATGCTCATAAATTTTGATTCGCTTATGTTGCATAGCTAATTTTTCTTGAAAATGTTCCTTATATGAGGATTAAAAAACCCATTTAACCATTTGTCTTGAAGTTGAAGCTCATGTGAGATATGGCTTGTTTAATATACTCACTAGGCTCTATTTGTACCCTAAAAATTGGCTATGGGAAAAACTATGAAATGTGGTTTGGAGGCAAGCTTTTAATGCCTATAAATTTTGAGTCTCTTATATTGTATATCTCAAACTTTTCAAAAATATTCCTTGTGTAAATGTGAATAAACCCACTTAACCATTTCATCTAAAGTTGTAATACATGAGAGATATGGGTTCTTAAAAATACCTACTAGGCTTTTTTTATACTCGCATTTGACATCTGCAGGATCGTATTTGATGTCACAAAGATTGTCAAATTTAAGCTCATGTGATTTTTTTCATGGGCTTAAATTTGATGTCTACATAACCATCATGTGACATCCATGAGACCATATTTGACGTCACAAAGACCATCAAATTTAAGCTCGTGTAATTTTTTATATGGGTTTAAATTTGATGTTCACACAATCATCTTCTATTTTTTACCTAACTTTACAATTTAATATATTGAAGTGCAATACTTATCAAGACACTAAATTTATAGGAAATGGACTTAATACCAAAAAGAATAAAATTATTTGATTACTACTCCTGAGAGCTTTATAAATTCACCTATAAAAATGTTGAAATGAGCCATTTTTCATGATTTTGCATGATGTCCATGTACTTGTCAGGAAAACAACCTAAAATTACTTAGGAACCAGCTTTGCATGCTCTTAACTTTTGACATGTTATTTCGTATGAACTCAAATTTTGCAAAAATGTTCCTTTCATGAGGGTTAACAAACCCATTTGGCCATTTGTCTTGAATTTGAAACACATGAGAGATATGCCATATTAAATATGCCCACTAGATTCTGTTTGAGCTCTAAAAATGGTTATGGGAAAATTAGAAAAATGTGGTCAAGAGGACAACTTTGCATGCCTATAAATTTTGATGTGCTATGTCACATGAGCTCAAATTTTGCAAAAATAATCCTTGCACAAATGTGAAAAAATTAATTTGATCATTTCATCTGAAGTTTTAGTACATGAGAGATATGGATTCTTGAAAATGCCTATTAGACTCATTTTGCACCTAGAAAATACATTTAAAAATAATTTGGAGGGAAACTTTGGATCTCTATAAATTTTGACACACTTCATCGTGGGAACTAAAAATTGACACGTATGATCTAAGTAGGAAGATGAACAAGCTCATTTGATCATTTATATTGAAATATATATACATATGAAATATGAATCTAGCAAATATAATCACTTTTGGTACCCATAGGGTCTTTGCAACCTGCCCATGGCCTTTGTAAATTGACAAATGACACTTTAAACAAACATACTTGACTTTATATAGACTAAATGCTAGTAAAGGATCAAATTAGGATTAAATTATGAAATTCAAACATATCTTATTCAACAAAGGCCTCATCAAAGTTATAACCTAGACATAAAGAATAAATGCTAACAAACTTAGATAGGGTCAAACTAGAACCATGAACCAATAAGTCAATTAGACCATGTTGTGGATGAACTTCAAAACAAAAAAATGTGTAAATATTCTAGTGACACTCTGATCAAGTGAAAATTTAATTTTAAGGTAAAAATTTATACAATTTGACACAAGGGTTCCTATTTTTTAGAAATAATGGGTATGTTGACCTCAACAAATGACAAATTTTAAGAGAAACATAGCAATATGTTAGAATTTAGAGACTCTAGTTTAAAATAATTATTACATTTCTTATCCCATTTGATCAAACACCATCATTAAGATCAGTTCATGGTTAGAAAATAAAATATTACATATGTAAAATTAGGTTCAAACATCAAAACTTAGTCATGTTATGTGTGTTTTGATTCAACTTACTAATTGCCAAAATATTTAAGAAATAACTTTCAAGTTCATGGCTTTAATCATTAACACTAACTTTTAGCACATTTGAATATTCATTAAGAATCATGCCTTAGTTCAAAGAATGCTTGGGCATTACTCTACTAATAGCTAGGCATCCATAGCCTTGACAAAGTTGCCTTTAATTTAACTCCATTCATATCTTTGCTCCACTACCAACCAAGGGTCTATAGCCCAAGTGGAGATTACCAGAATCACTTTTGCTTGAAAAGCCTTTGATTTTGTAATAAAGTTTCATTTTTGTATTTTTTAAATCATTTTTTGGCCTTTTAATAAATATTGGGAATTAGATTATCCAGGTTTAGGGATTTTATTAAGTGTTTAATTTTCATATAATCATCCTTGGTTGTAAAATTTATCCCAGACAATTAATATTTTTTAAGTGCAAGTAGGACTGTGTTCTAATAGTTTAAACTTAATCCTACATATGCAATCTTTCTCAAAACCAAGCTTAGATCAAAAAACGGTTTAAAATCTTAAGGAATAATTAACTTATCCACTAGTTTTTATTAGTTTCTCTAAACTATAACATCAAGCTCTTACCAACAACCCATGATCAACTAATGTTGAGAAGTCATACCTTAATTTTTAAATTGTGAAGCTTTTGAGCACCCTAAATGAAATTCAAGTTGAGGAATATCCAAAAGAACTTATTTAAAACAAAATAACAAGGAAAAAAATATAAACAAATATGTTCAAGTGTTATATACAAATAAGGGACAAGAAGAAAATAATAAGAAAGAAAAAATGGGATAGAAACTAATCTAAGCCCTATAGTAACTTCATAAAATACTGACTTCCAAGATCAAATGGAAAATTACTTAGTCTACTATAGGACCTTAAGATTTGAGTGTTTTTTGATGGCATCTTTATGTTTATAAGGCATTTGGATGCCTAGCTCTTCTAGATGGTGTGACTTGGGCTCTCATAGGCATCTTCAAGTGCATGGATCAAAGATATGAGTCTAACATCCAATCCTCCTCCCAAATCCTTATACTTTTTAGCAAGAGTGTTAGTCCTATTTTATCCATAGATAGGTATTGAATTATATCATATTTACTCAATAATGATAGATTAACTTGCATCCTCAGACTTATGTCTTCATTAAGTTATTTTTGAGGTGGAAGTGGACTACCAATCTTTGCATAAAAATCTTCCAATTCATCCCAAAAAGCTTCTTCATCTTGATCAACTGAATAATGTTAATTTGGAATCTCATCATGAGAAATATGTTGTTTCTCTATTCTTGACCTCTTGATAAAGTCACCTGATAATTCTTGATCTAGTTAATATACTTCATCTTCATTCTTGGTGAAGAGGGGCATCTCTTTCATCCAATCAAACTTTAACTTATCTTGGTTTAATTCCTCCAAAATAATACCACCTTTTGAAAACTCTAGCTCATAGGTGAAATCCTCATATGAAGCATTCATGTGTTGTTCTATCCCTTCATCTACCATCTCTAGCTCTTTGATTTCATTCAAAAAATCATGGTATGATTACTACCAATGATCATCTTCTTCAGGAGTATTCTCCATTTTAGAAATAAACCTACGTGGACTACCTCCCTAACTACCTTTTAAAGAAATATCATTTTGTATTTGATCCATATCCATTTCCAGCAACTCTTCTTCTTCATCTATAAATATACTAATAATGACATCTTGTTGATCTTCAATTGTAATCTCTCTTACATCTTTAGGAATGTAAGTCATCTCAGCTGTAACTTTTTTGATTGGCTCATCTTTGTTTTCATCTCCATCTTCAAATGAAAAATCAAAGGACTACATGAAACCTTAAGATGCTCCTACAAAGTTAGATGTTCTTTCAATAAATTCTTGATTAGGCAAAATTTTAGAGGTTTCAGAAATATTACAATTATCAGCCAAAACAATATCATAGAAACTTATTTGTATGTTTTTAGATGATACATTATTATTATCATCATGATCCTTATTTGGAGGCCTATCAAGCCTTTGTGAAGCATAGTTTTCATTAGATCATTACACTATATTTATTACTTAATTTTGTAATGAAATAAAGTTAGTGCTTAGTTTTTGAAACATTTCTAATATCAAGTCATTTGAATTTTTTGGTGTCTCAAGCTCATGAATTGGAACATTATTACTGGTTGTGGACACTAGATTGTTATGATTTTTTAGATGAAATTCACTTGTAATGCTATTTAATAACTTTAAGTGTTGGTCAAGATATGCATGACTCAAGGGGGAATGGCTCTGAACTAGTGTTAAATTAGGTATAATAAGAATGATATTATAGATGGGCCAATTTGAATTGACACTAGGTATCGAATATGTCATTTGACCCTGAGGTTACATTTTATCATTAATGATCATGGTTTTAGAGTAGGCCTAGATCAATGTGTTTATGACTAGGAAAGATCTTTTTAAAAATGTAGAGGTCATGGGATCCACAACATCCTTATAAACTTCTAAGGCTAAAGCCTCATTGGGTATATAAAGAGCTACAATTTTGCTGAATATTTTTTGGAACTGCACATTAAATGCTTTGATAGTTTTATTAGCATCCCTTTTAATTATGTTAAACTGTTAATACAAAATATAAGGATTAATAATTTTGCCAAATTGATCAATGAAAGCATCATTGAAGTCATTCCAACTAGTAATGCAATCCTCTAGAAGGTTAATAAACCATTCATATGTAACATTTTTAAAAGTAAATGAAAATAATCTATAGGCCACATCTTCATGAATCACATTTAGTAATATTAAAGCAACTTTGAAACTTCTAACATGTTCTTTAGTAGAGACAACATTATCAGGACTAAAAGAAGATAAATATCTTTCAATATTTTAGTGAAGATCATGTATTATACCTGGCATGTTGATTGAAGAACCACTTAGCTAAGCCATACCTTGAAAATATGAGTATCATGAAATGGTGAAGCATTTGAGACTTTGGAAAATTTGTTTATCTATGCCTTGCCTTAAGTAATTCTAGCTTATGAATTTGAATCCTATTTAAAATATTGATGTGTCAAATCAACCTTTAGAAAGAATAAGAATTAAACATGCACATTAAGCTAGTTTTATAAATATATATATAAAGAATAACAAAGGGCATCAAATTTTAACTAATCTAGCTAAAAGATGTATCAAATTATGCAAATATGGTTAATATTTACAATATTAAGCTCAAATGAACTAATATTTTTGAAATACATACCAATCTTTGATAAAAAAGAGTCATTCTAACCTCAAATACTATGCATTCATATATCTAAAGCTATCTTTACCATAGCTAAGCATATGTATTCAAAAAATGTTAATTTTTATTTAAATAAGCTTAAAGACTGATCTAAAATTGTGAAAATCACTAACTTTTTCATAATTATGCTAAAATAAACACAAATATATAAAAAATAGAGTGATCTTTGATCAAAATACACTAAAACCAGTAAAGATCTTACAATTTCACAAAGATTTGTTAAAGTCCCTCCTTCTAGCACCATTGAAGCTCCTCCTATTGATACCTAAATATGTACCAAAAGTGTCCATAGTATTTAGAAACACATTTTATTTTAGAATTTAGAGAATTCAGTGCATGAGTTGTAAGTTTTGATAATCTTGTTGTCTATTGGTAGAATAGAGGCAAAACAAGTGACTATTTTACAATATTTATATTAGTTGGTGGTTGGGAGTCACCATGGCCAAATAATAGATATATGCAAAGTATGTAGTAATTATGCAAAGAATAGTGAATTATGATTAAAAACTAAATTAATAATTAATTTACAATGACAAGCTAAACTAAGGTGATACAAGTTTAAAAAAAGTAAAAAAGAAGGTAGGGTAGAAAGAAATATTATTGATTTTCATTTCAAACATCATGATAAAGTTCAAATTTCATCCAAGTATGCACTTAAAACCAACATATAAAGTGAGATAGCTTATCCCAAATCACTTCACACATCAATCAAACTTTTAAGGAAGGCAGAAATAATGCAAATAAGAATCAATTTCAATTTAAAGATTATATAATTGCAAACAAATAACATTGGTTTAGATGCAAGAAGAGTAAATAAAATAAAATTAAATTAAAGAATTTTAGTCAACATAGCATTGACACAAGTTAAAAATTCTATAATTAAAGGTGCACACCAAGAATTCATAAGAACCATTCAAATCTAGAAATCAGAACAAGCAAATAAGAGGGAAACCATGATAAAAAAAAACACACAGACAAATACTAAAAAATCTTTGCAAATTTTTTTTCTTGTATTGCTTACTCCAAGTTTACAAAGTAATTTTATCTCTAAAACTCTTCCTCTCTATGAATGAAAATACTATCTTTTATAGAAGGATAAGGCATCATACCAATTAATCCTATTGACAACAAATGTATAAAAGTAAAGATAGCCATCCTTTTTACAAAGTATCTAGAATACATTTTCTCTTCTAAAATAGACTGACCTACAAGCAAACATGCTAACAAACTAGCATATGCCTTTACCAAAAAATATTTTATTTTTGAATATTACAAAATTTATTAAAAAAATATATATTTCTAGCTAGCTAGTGGGTCTTGTGTTGATGAAGCCTCTTATTGCTACTAAAAAATACTCATGACTGTATCTGCATTGGGTGGCTATATATTTTTGTTTTTACTTCAACCTAGACATATATTAAAAACTAATTAAATTTTTTATTTTTATTTAATAATTTGTATTAATTAAAATCCTACAAGTTGCATAGCCTTACCACCAAACTACTGGGACCCTCGACTTAAAATCAATGTCTTCATTTAACAAGTGATTATGGAAAAATAGAAGAAAATGCTTTGAAGGGAAACTTTTCATGCTTATATCTTTTTCTTCACTATGTTTCATGAACTAAAACTTGACACAAATAGTTATGGCACAAACATGAACAAACAATTTGATCGTTTCTCTTGAAACTATAGTATTTGTGACATATGACCTCTTGAAAATACCCACTAGGCTCAATTTGGACTCTAAAAAATTGCTAGTCTATAAAAATAACAAAAAATATGTTGGAGGGCAATTTTGCATGCCCATAACATTTGAGTTGCTTATGTCGCATAGCTTAGACTTTGTGTAAATATTTCTTGTATGAGGGTTAACAAACTCATTTGACCATTTGTCTTGAAGTGAAAGTTCATGAGAGATATGACATGTTTAATATGTCCACTAGGTTCTATTTGGACCCAAAAAACCTACCCAAAATGTTTAGAAGACCAACTTTGTATGCTCATAACTTTTGATTTGTTTATGTCACATAGCTCAAACTTTGCACAAATGTTCCTTATATGAGGGTTAATAAATATATTTGACTATTTATCTTAAATTTGAAGTTTATGAGAGATATTAATTGTTGAATATGCTCACTAGACTCTGTTTACACCCTAAAAAATTGGTTAAGTATGAGAAAAATTGTGAAATATGGTTTGGAGGTCAACTTTTAATGCCCATAACTTTTGAGTCACTTATTTTGCATAGCTCAAATTTTATGTAAATATTTATTATATAAGGTTTAACAAACTTATTTGAATATTTGTCTTGAATTTAAAGATCATGAGAGATATGGCGTGTTGAATATGCTCACTAGGTTTTGTTTGCACCCTGAAAACTAGACTATGAGAAAAACTATGAAATGTGACTTGGAGGCCAATTTTGCATTTCCATAACTTTTGAGTCGCTTATGTTGAATATCTAAAACTTTGAAAAAATATTCCTTATATGTGTGTTAACAAATCTATTTGAACATTTGTCCTGAATTTGAAGCTCATGGGAGATATGACTTGTTGAATATGATCACTAGACTTTATTTGCACCCTGAAAGATTGGCTAAGTATGAGAAAAACTATGAAATATGGCTTGAAGGCCAACTTTGCATACCCATAAATTTTTATTAGATTATATTTTATAGATAAAAAAAAAATTTAAATGTTTTTTTATAAGGGTTAAAAAACCTATTTGATCATTTTTCTTGAAGTTGGAGCTCATGAGAGATATGACTTGTTGAATATGCCCACTAGGTTTTGTTTGCATCCTGAAAAATTGGCTAAGTATGAGAAAAATCATGAAATGTAACTTGGAGACCAATTTTGCATTTCCATATAATTTTCATGTAATATTTATAATTTTTTAGATGCAGAAGGTTATTTTTTAAGTTTTATTCTAAAGTCATGGATATGAAATATTAGTAAAAAATGGTTGATAGTTTTTTTAAAAAATTATGATAAGTTGTTTTCTCAATTTCAAAATAATGATTTGGAAAGTATAGAATGGTTGAAAAATTATGTTTTTTGAATGGTTTATGTTGATTTTTTTTTTTATGTTATGTATTATGTACTAGTTTGAGAAATACATACAATTTATATAATGGAACTTTTGTCAAATTTTATTTCAATATTAATTTATTGATCAAAAATATGTGTAGTTTTAGTTGTGGATAATATGTGTTGTATATTTTGAAATGAAATTCATATAGTGAGAACAAAATGCAAGGAAAATTAGTATAATATTTTGAAATAAAATTATGAAAATATAATTTTATTTTTAGAGTTTCAAGTTGGAATATTATGATGATATTCGACACAGTCAGAAGTTTTTCATATGAATAATTCAGTTTCGCATAATTAAATCAATTAAATGATCATTTTTTTATAGTTGAAAATTTTATAACTTAGAGTTTGGTATATTGAAATAAAGTTGTTATTTTAGTTTCATATTTGAGATATTCATTCTTTTGGTTTAGTTATATAATAATCAATTTTTGAATATATTTCAAACTATATATAGGATGTCAAGTTGGGATCAATCAAGTTCAAATAGGGATAATGATAACAAAGGATGGAAAAAAAATAAT
This sequence comes from Torreya grandis, assembly GCA_037957365.1. Taxonomy (NCBI): domain Eukaryota; kingdom Viridiplantae; phylum Streptophyta; class Pinopsida; order Cupressales; family Taxaceae; genus Torreya; species Torreya grandis. Next base: position 4,841,973 of record JARHVA010000601.1, on the reverse strand, counting down.
TTTTTTGGTAATATGAATCAAGAGGCACCAAATAGGTAATTTCTTAAAGGGAGTTTTAGGGCTAGATAGTTTGGTCTTAGATATGTCAGTAGAGGAGCTAGAATGTCTATCTATTTTGATACTACTAACCTTAAATTTTAAAATATGTTGAATAATATATCTTTTAATATTAAAAATCATAAGGTTAATAGAGGTTTATTTGTTCATATATTTAGAGCTAGATCTTAGTTTTATAATACTTCTTCCTATCAGCTATAAAATAATCCAAATCAACTGCCTATTCAGTCACCTAGCTAAGAAAGAATCCTTGATGTTAATGAACCAACACATCTAGCCAATGAGATAGCCCATGTAAAGAATTTTTCAAATCTTGAATTTCCTTCTTCTTCTAGTGAGCCTAGACCACTTCAAATAATACCTATTACAGGGTGCAAAAGCTAAGTTTGAAAAAACCACTACTTGTCATAAATCCAACTACTTCAAAAAAACATTCAATTAGTCAAGATGAATTAGATACTTTAATAGAAATCAAAGTTATGAAGTGGATTGAGTTGTAGGTAGATGATTTTGAAAGTGATTATAGAACTAAACTAGTTCATTTTCTTGCAATTAAAATTAAATATAATGAGTATTTCAATGAAAGGGGTGAACCTGTGATTGAGGTTCTATCTGATTCTGATGACTCTTGATCATCAAAAATATACATTTTCATTTCAAAGTTAATATTTTAAGTTGATAATACTTAAGTACATTTCATATTTTGATATTTTGGTTATGATATTTTATATGTGTAGCAAACTTATATATATATATATATATATATATATATATATATATATATGCCTAAGTATTTTAATTATATGTATTATGGAATTTAGATAGATAAGAATTTCATTTGACTTTAAAATTACCTTATCATTTATTGAAATATGTTATTATATTTATTATTAATTGATTATAGGGTCCCCACCCATTAACAAATATATGGTCTATGTTTCAATAATTGATCTCTTAAGACTTTTTAAGTCTTAAATAAATTTTAACTAATAGATGTCAATATTAATTGACTTGTAAAAGTTAATTATTTAAGTTAAAAAATAACAAACTAAAATTAGTTACAACTTATTTTTAAACTAATTTTGAATTATAAAAGGAGATCAAAGATTTATTTCAATACAAGGAACAACACAGGTATTGAAGACTTATACATTGTAAAGTCAATCATTTATCTCTCTTTTATGCAATTTCTCTAAGATAACATGACTTTTATAGATAGACCAATTGTACTTTTTCTGATGATTGAGTATATTTATTAGGCAACATAGGTATATTTAATTTTATATTATCATTTATAATAGATTATTTGAAGTTTGTCAAGTTTAACATCTTTTGATGATTACTTTTTGCAGTTTTATGTGTAGAATCTGAGTATTCAACTCGAATAATGATAAAAAAACTTCATTAGTTATGACATTTCATTGATATAATTGATTGTAAAAGTTATCTTTTCAATATATTTTATAAAGAATATGTTTGTTTATCAAATTAAATTTGATCTATTTTGCTAAGATGACTCTCTTTATTGAGACTTGCATGTTTTGTTTATATTATATTCTATTTTAACTTTAATTTCTAATTTAGTTTAATTATGATTTTAGTTTAATATCTAATTGATCTAATTTCTTGTCTAATTTATTTAATTTTTAGTATATTTGTATTTAATTTACTATTTATTTCTTATTTTCTTTATTAAGTTGGGGTTTTTAAAGTAGTTTAGTTAAGTTTTAGATTAATTTAATTAGGTTTTATATTAGTTTGTTTATGTTCTAGTTTAGTTTAGATTTAATATTTTTATGTTTTCTTAATTAATTTGTTGTCTTTTATTTAGTTGGTTACTATTTTGTTTGTTTATTCTCTTTATTTTTTGAGTTTTTACTTGGTTATTTGCTTATAGAAGATCTATTCATAGCTAATTTATTTTAATTCTATTTTACCTTTATACTTTTGGTTTATTATATTTGTATTATTTAGAAGTTATTATAGCAAATCAAGATATTATTTTAAGATAAATTATTTTATTGAATCAGATTTATTTCCTTCAAAAGATTGTCCTGTTTATAAACCTTCTCTATTAGATATGATAGATGACATATTCATATCTAAACTGATTTATTATTTGATAATTGAATTTTTGGATTATAATAGAATATTTTATATTCAATAGCTTATTTGTTATTTTTCATAACATTTAAAATATCCCTTGTGTCTTTAAAATCATATTTGAACCTATAGAACCTTACCATTAGACTAGTACAATTCCAATTTAACCTTCACAATAGGTGAAAGGATTGATTATTTGATGAAATAATTTTCATCATCAACAAATTTGGTGACTCTACTGGGGATATCTTTTAGAAATCTTATTTGTTTAAAGTTGTATTTCTTCTTATTTATGGTATTTGGAGGATAACATCTTATTATCCAACCTAGAATTGATATTGTTGATGATCAAATTGATGTTTATTTTAATTTAACTCATTATGCATGGTATAATCACCCTCATAATCTTCAACATGTTATACAAGTCATAAATTTTGAAGAAAAAAAATTGTAAAATTTGAGATAGATTGGTATTATAATTTTACTTTTGAGACTCAATAAGATGTTTTAAATATAAATAGATGAATTTAGGAAGATAGAGTAAGATTTTTAGCTACTAATCCTAGAACTAGAACTCATTTTATTTTTGATTCTCATTTTTTTGATGATTTTATTATGACTTCTAAACCTATAGATAAAAATTTATATTTAACTCAAGCTAATCAGGTTCAAGAAAATTAACCAACTCAAGTAGAAGAGACTGATGAAACTTTCAATGGGATATCAAATAGAATAGAGGATACATGGCATGATTTAAGGTCTACAAGATAATAGAGATCAAGATGACCATATTGAAGATGAAGCTAGTTCTGAAACTAAAATAGAATAATAAATAAATTTAAATATATGGATTTCTAAAAATCTACTAAATGTTAGAAATCATCTAGGGAAGTTACCTTCCCTTAAAGGATTAAATATATCAAAGTTTTCTAGAGCTTTTGGGGAATCTTGAGAAGATAATTTAGATGAATTTAAGTCAGTTTGTGCTACTCTTGGTATAACAAGTGAAATTTTTTTTAAGAATTTTTGCTCAAACATTTGAAGGGAAAGTTTATCAATCTTTTTTTAGTTTACCTACTAAAGCTATCAGCACTTGGGAATACATTGAAGATTGTCTTGAATTAACTTTTAAAAAAGCTAAAGAAGATCTAGACCTAGTTAAGGATTTTTTAAATTTTTCTCTTGATCCAGGTGAAATCATATATCATTTTATTACCAAATTTATTAAGTTGTATCAAAAGATTCCTCATGATCTTAGGCCTTCTAAAACATTATCTAGATTTTAATTTTGTAGTGTTTTACCTTTGAATTATAAAATGGCCTTAGAGGATAGAGACATTCCAGAATATGATGAAACTATAACATTTTGTATTGAGTATGAAAAGAAGATTAAATGTATTAGGTTTAAAGATAGGTCTTCTACATGTCTAAATTCAAATAATGCAAAATTTTTAAAAGCCATTCAAAATCTAGAAAATACATTGGTCACTGTTAAAAGACAATTGAATGATAAACTTTATTCATATAATATAAGCATTGTTAAAAATAAAAATAAAGAAGTTGCTCATTACTATAATGTGTGTAAATTGGATCATGATCCAAATTCATGTATTGTTGTTCAAAAATTCACAAATTTCATTCAAAATAAAGATAGTATATCTATTAATCTAGAAAACAACATAAACATGTGTGCTCTTGATGATCCATTAGAAAATGAAGGTACTTATATTATTAATACTAGACACAAAAATTATTATTATTCTCAAAATAATAATTCAATAAATAATGATTCTTTTTATAAAGATAAAGGTAAAACAATTTAGAATAATTCTTCAAGTAATTTATTTGATAATTCATCAAAAAATTTCTTTATCAATTGATTATAATAATACTCAGTATCAATCTTATAAGACTAAGATTTTTTTGACAATATGATGCTTAAACTTATAATATAATTGATGATTTATCTACAATTAAATCTAGATTTTCATTATTATAGTAGCTAGTCTTCTATGATAACTTGTTAAAATTAATGAAGCTATTAAGAATCCTAAAAATGATGTAGGCTTACAAGAAGTAGATAGTGATGAACAAACATCTATTTTTACTCAAAGTTATGATCCTCTTGCAAATTATATACTTCTTTTTTATGTTTCAATCAAAATTGATAATAAGGTTATCCATAATTGTATCTTAAATATGGGTGGTTCAAAGAATATAATACTCAAATTTATTGCAAATTCATTAGGTATTTCTTGTGAAACTATTAATAAGAAGCTTAATGGACTTGATTCAAGACAAACTAAAAGTTATGGTAAGTTTCAAGACATAGTTATTAAGATTTCTCAAAATAAAAGAATTATATGATGACTAATGTCTAAATTTTAGACATTTATAGTAATTATGCTATGTTATTAGGAACATATTGGTCAAAATTAATAGATGCTTTTGTCAAGAAAAATATTACATGGGTTCCTATTAGTAATGAGCTTTCTTTTATAAAAAGAGAGGATTGGTATAATACACCTGAAAAATAATCTACTTATTCCACTATTGCTTATTTTGAGAACTTATGAGCGGTTGAATTTAAATGAGCTAGACAATCAACATGAATTTTTTTTCAAGAAAATCATGGTATGGTCACTATATTTCAATGGAGCCTATTCTCAATAAGGAAATGGTGTTGAAATTTATTTAATTTCATATTGGTAATATATTCTGTTATGCTTAAAAATTATTGTTTGAAAATACTAATAATATAACATAATTTAAAGTATTATGTTTAGGTTTAGAAAAAGCTATTTAACTTAATATTAAATATTTATAAGTCTTTGGGGATTCTAAATTAGTTTTTAGGCAAGTTTGGAAAATTTACAAAACTAATCAAACTCATTTACATCGTTATAATCAAAGGGTTTTATCTTTACTTGAATATTTTGAAGCTTTTAATATCACTTACATACTTAGAGAATATAATAATAGAGCTGATAAGCTTGTTATTTTTTCATTTAATATAACTCTAAGTGAAAGTGAACCAATCATAGACTTCTCTTTTTTTGAAAAAAATTGACCTAAAATTCAAATTGGAATGATAATTGGTTTATTTTTAGTTATGACAAACACATAGATTCATTTAATAATTTTAATCATGATGATTATGTATTAAATTGTAAAGATTATCTATAATTAAGTACTAATAAATTGTCTACTGGTTTAGTAAGTTTGAAATCTATGTTTATACCTAATGATCAGTCTATGATTTCTAGAATGGAAGAACCATCCAAGAAAATTATAGATGAAACTATTCCTATTAATTTTGATACAGAAGAGGATCCTAAATATGTATATTTAAGCATTCAAGTTACTACTAGTGAGAAGGTAAAATTCATTAAATTATTCAAATAATTTATTGATGTATTTTCTTGGTCATACAAAGATATTAAAGGTTATAAATTTATATTATTAGACATTATATATCTGTAAAACTTGATATTAAACCTATAAGACAAAATATGAAGAATTAACCCTTTGTTAGAGGACACCATTAGCAAAGAGTTAGATAAAATGATTGATATCGGTGTCATTTTTATTATAAAATATTTTGAATTAGTAGTTAATTTAGTGTTATTTATAAATAAAAATGGTGATATTAGATTATGTGTTAATTTTAGAGGATTGAATAAAGCTAATGTTAAAGATAAATTTCTTCTACCCAGTATAAATTAGATTTTGAAACAAGTTATAGGATCAAAAATGATATCATTATTAAATGGATTTTTTGGTTATAATCAAATTTTTGCAAATCCTTACAATAGACATAAAACAAATTTTACTTCTTGTAGAGGAACTTTTGCCTATAATAGATTGTCATTTGGATTAATGAATGTAGGAGCTACTTTTCAAAGAGCTATACGTATTGCATTTGATGATTTGATTGATATTTTTATTCAAGTCTATGTTGATGATCTCATCATTCATTCTAAAAGATGTAAAAAGCATTTAGATCATCTTCATGAAGTTTTCATAAGGTGTCAAAAGTATGGTATTTTTTTGAATTCAAAGAAATCAATTTTTGGTGTTACTGAAGGTAAATTATTAGCACAAATCATTTCTAAAGATGACATTTTCATAGATCTTAAATGTATTAAAGCCATTCATGAATTACCTTCTCCTAAAGATTAATCTAGTTTATGGTCTTTCTTTGGTAAAATTAATTTTGTTAGAAAATTCATATCAGATTTTTCTAATAAATCTAATTCATTGCAATTATTGTTTAAGAAAGATAAATTTTATACTTGAGATGAAGGTGATGATTTAACATTTAATAACATTAAAAATGTCATTACAAGTGCTCCAGTACTTGCTAAACTAGATTTAAATAATGTATTCATTCTTTATGCTAATGCTACCAAAAAAGATATTGGAGCTATTATCATTCAAGAATTTGAAAATAATAAAGAAAAATCAATTGGTTACATGAGTCAAGTTTTAAAACATGTTGAAACTAGGTACCCTCTTATTACAAAATCTATTTTCTCTTTAATTAAATTTCATTATTTATTGATGGGAAACAAAGTTGTAGCGTGATCTAACATACCTATTTTATCTTATCTTTTGAAACAACCAATCATGCAAGGAAGGCTTGTAAAGTGGATATTAAGAATTCAACAGTTTGATTTTGAATTCAAAACTTTAAAAATAATTAAAGGTAATGACTTGACAAACAAAATAGTTAAAAATGCTTCTTCAAGTATTAATGTTTTTATCTTTTCAGTTGATGACAACTTGAATGCAAAACCTCATTTAAAGACCATGAAATTATCTAATTTTTTTTAAAAAATAAAATTTAGTTTTGAAATAAATGAATGAGATTGTATGTTGGCTAAAGATGATTGGTATCATGATTTAGTTTTTTATTTTTAAAATCAAGTATATCCTCATAATTTTGATAATAAACAAAGATATTATTTATGTTTAAGATCTTTAAATTTATGTTTATTAGAATTTTTTTATTGAAATAGAGATGGTATTTTATTAAGATGACTTACACATGATCAAACCCAAAATGTTCTTAAAAGTTATCATAAAAGAAATTGTGGTGGACATTATACTGCAAAAATCACTACTTATAAGATTTTATGAGCAGGTTATTATTGGTATACACTATTTCAAGATGCTTATAAGTTAATTCATTTTTGTATGCCATGTCAAATATTTGTTGGTGGAGATAAGTTATCTGTAATACCTTTAAATTTTACTATATCTAAAAAACCATTCATGAAATCAGGTATTGAATTTATTTTAGATATACATCTTTCTTCATCAACTGATCATAGGTATATATTAATATCAATATATTATTTCACAAAATGGCTTGAGGCCAAAGCACTTAAAAGTTATATAACAAGTTAAGTAATTTCATTTTAAAAAAATTAGAGTTTCTCTAGATTTAGAGTTCTTTATGAAATCATTTCTAATAATGAACTTCAGTTTGTTTTGAATGACTTTTTAGAATTTTTGGGAAAATATTTAATTATATCTAATCATTCATCTAAATATTACCCTCAGGGTAATGGTCAAGCCGAGTCAACAAATAAAAATATGATTTTAATCATGAAGAAATTAGTTTGTAAAAATAACTAGAATTGGCATCTTAAATTTTTTGAAGCTTTATGAGATGATAAAACTATTGTCAAGATAATAACTAGTTATTCATCTTTCATGTTAGCATATATATTTAAATCCACCTTACCAATAGAACTTCAAATTTCTTTAGCTAAAACTAATTTGCAATATGTTTTTGAAGACATTAGTTTGATTGAACAATGATTACATGATATAATATATCTTGATGAATTAAAATCAATAATATTATAAAAATTAGAAAGGGCTAAACAAAAATTGAAAAAAAAAAATTGATAAAAAAGTTTAGAATAAAAGGTTCAAAGTTGGCGATTTAGTTTTACACTAGGACAAAGCTCATGAAGATCTTGGTAAGCATCATAAATTTGATTCATTATGACTTGGTCTTTATCAAGATACAACTGTACTTAAAAATAATACTTTTCAAGTAAAAGATCTTGATGGGAATTGGTTATGTTATTTAGTTAATGATCATCATTTGAAATTATTTCATAATTAGTTTCCTTTCAGATTTATTTGTTTTATTTTGCTTTATTTTTGGTTTTATAATTTTTTGGACTTTTTTATCTTATTTTATTGTTTCTTATTTTATTTGTTTGTTTGCTTCTTATTTTTGTTGTTGTTTGTCTTTTAATTTTGAAAGATAAATAATTATATCAAGTGATGAAGTTTTCATATTATGCAAGGAGAATGCAAATATGTAAGTATAAATTATTTTAAGATATTAATCTTTATAAATTTAGTTTTATTTATACATGAATGATAAATGATGAGTTATAACTAGTTGTTGAAGTAATAGTATATTTTCAGATATTATATTTGAGGCATTTGTATTTTTTTATGCATATAAACCAAAATTTATTATTATATCATTTCCTTTCTTCATGCCACACTATCCAAACATCTCATCCCTTATTAAAATTCATTATAGATAGGATCATGCATAATTGCTTGAAAAATGATTTACCTGGATCACACTCTCAAGATTACTTTTCTTACAATAAGCAATATATCTGTAACTCAATTTTATTATTTAAAACTAACTAGCAAGGTTGTTAGTGTTATGCCTATTTTTTATACCCCTTCAATTTTTTGAAACTAATACTCCTATCTACCGTAGAGATGACTTAGTCATAAAATCTAAAACTATAGTTAGGGACCTAAGTCAATTAGTAATATTTGAATATGTATGTATTAAATTGAATAATTTGGGTAATTATTTGTTTATGAATTCATATCTTTATTATAGTGTTTTTGAAAAGCATTTATGGTTGAATGAATAAAATTTGCATATATATTATCATTATCAATGTTTGTTTTCAGCCATGAGGGTTTAGTTGATAGAATTGATTAAAATTGCAATCAATTGAAAGGTTTTATGGAAATATTTTTATTTTGAGAAAGAAGTGTTCTGAAAGTTTAAATTGAAGGCATTTTATGGACTTTTTATAAAAAGTTTCATTTAGTTCATTTGAAATTTAATTACAAGTATGTATAAGGCTTTATCATGTTGTTAGAATTATAAGTTGTGAAGTAAATGGAAACCTAAGTTATTTCCTAAGGATTATTAATTATCCTAAGTGGTCCTAAGTTTCTAAATTTATATAATATCCTATGGTAAATACTCATCAAAGGTGGTGGACATAGTTTGAGGACTGTAAATTGTCATGGAGTGCTTATTGATTTTGAAGGTTAATTTTAATTAGGCCTATGTTATTAACTTGAGGCATGAATTTTTTATGGCATAAGGTGATTATGTGATTTTAAAGGTTAGTTTGAAATTAACTCATGTTTTACTCTATCTTGAGGCTCATGTTAATGTGGTTTGAAAGGCAAGATGGCAGTCTTAGTTGGAATCTAGGTGGTAAGTTGGTAAGTTGGTTTAATATGAATCATGTGGTAAAGGTGTTGAGATCTTGACAATATCAAAGGTAGTTCAAAGGAAATAAATGAAAATAGTACATGCCTAAAACTACATAATTTGGTAAGTGTTTTGGATAGGGATTTAGTCATGAGCAAATTCAAAAGAATTACTAAGTGAGTTAGTGGTCTACTAATTTCTTTCCTTAATTTGATAAACTAATTATTGACCAAATTTGACTTTTAGGTCAAATTTGGACCCTTGTAGGTTAAAAAACTTTTTTTTAAAGATGTTTAGGGGTAAAATAATTTGTCATAGGCTATATTATAGTTCACTTAATGCTATCCAATTTATTTTTAGCCTTAGTCATGGTCCAATAAGTTTATTTATCATTTTTAGTCATTTAGTGGGCTTTTAGGGGTCATAAATGTAAATGACGTGATTCTCAAGGTGTCCAAGTGTCCTATTTTCCTTTAAAATATCTAAAAGGTCATATTCCTTATCAAGTATGTCAGTTCAATCAAAATATTATAGGTTATCAAATTGAAGATCAAGTAATCAATTGAAAAGGGTGAGTTTGGCACTTTTACGGCCTATGGGGAAAGGTGACACATGTGATAAGGTCATGAAATGCCTCTTCATCTTCCTCACACTCATCTCAATGCTTGACATGCTCTATAAGTGCATTTTTTAGTCGAAAAACATACTACTTATTTACCTTTCTAGACATACAAAAGTGACAAACAAGTTTGTGCTTAGTAAAAACAAATAAAGAGGTGGTATTACACTCAGAGACCTTCATTTCCATAATAAGAGTTCTAATTCTGGTTAACCATGATTTATGAACCATCCTCTATAAGCTAACTATGTTATTCTCCTCACTATTTCCTACACCCTATAGGTTTTGCTTCATTTTGGATAAGTCCATACAAATCAATTGGTGATGTTGACTCTAGAGGATGTTGGCTACCTTCTCATATTATATTCATTCTTAGTTTCATTTTTTATTATGTTTTTATGGGCAAGTTGTATCATGTTGTAGGAAGGTGTCACCATTGTGAAGTTTCAATTAGTTTCTTATTTGTAGAATGGTAGTCTTATACAAAGGTATCATGTGATTTAAGATGGTGTTACACATGTTTCAATGCCAAATTTTCCCTCCCCTCCATGTTTTTTTCACCACATTATACTTTGGTGCAACTTTCAATCTTGTCATTCCTCATAGTCAAATTTTCATTCTTTCCCACTTACAATCACATATATGAAATTTGTCTAGTTTGTTAATGGAACTATAATGACTATGTATTAACTTATTCAAGCCATCAGGATCTGAGTATATTTCTTTTGGATGTTTTATAAAGTTTAAGACTGGTTACAAGCTCTTTTACCACACCAACTAGTCACTAGTTATACCTACCTACTCTGTTCCATATGTATGCAAGTGGTTTTCACATTGAAAGGGGTGTTTTAGAACTTGTCTCAATATATCCTTGATGTAAATCATGTATTCAAGGGATTATAAATGATTTTTAGTTGTCCATGAGGCTTTTCATCCACACTTTTACTCCATTTCATGTTCACTATCCACATTCAGCCCATACACATACATGAGCTTTTTGTTGATGTCATGCAGAGAGGTGGGAAGATTGATATGTGTCTCAATATCTCAATATTGTTAAAAGTTTAATTGTGATTCTTGATGATATGATATAAGGTTCATAAACATGGATATCTTATATACTGCACAAAATAGCATGCTTACTGCCTATGTATACTAATACCCACCTACATGTGATACCTCAAGAGCCATGAAGGCACTTGTACGAAGGTTGGCATGTGATAAGAACCTCCTTTGGTTTATATCATGATTTTTTGTCATAATAGACCTATATAAAGTGTCAAAAATACAAAAAAGTGTGTAAATCATGCTGGAAGATGATGGTTGTAGCTTTTGGGAAGCCTTCCCTAAAATGTAAAAATAGAGGTCCAAGAGGTTTTGTGGATATCTTATAGCATAGTTTCAATGACATTTGAAGAACCTAAATTGTTAAACCTTATATCCTTTATAATTTATAATATCCATGAAAGATATGGAGGTTTTAAAGTGAGTAAAAGATAGACGTTTAAAACCTCAAAGTTGCCCTTAAAAGCACTAAAATCCTGCACTAATATCTATAGGATTTGAGTTTGAATGACCTTTTTGATATCCTAAGGAGCAAAAAAACACACTATAATGTTGGATAGAATTATCCATTGATTTAATGATGTATCAATAGCATGAATTATGTGCAAATAGTTGTTGATGTATAGTTTTCCAAGCTCATGGACACCTACAGGTGTCCCTCTATAGGAAATTAGGCACGTACAACTGGGAAGGCATTTAGTGACTTAGAAAAGGTTTTTGATGGTGTTTTACCCCATCAAAGGTGAATCTAAGGTGATTTAAAGTGATAGGTGACCATAAATATTAAAGGTAAGTATTCATGTATCATAACTAAATTCTAAATAGGTATTGCATACCTACAAGAATTGAGGAAATAGGATATCACAATCAAAAGGTAGGAAGAACTTAGTTTGATGATTTCAAAGTGCATATAAAGGGAAAAAGTAGAGTAAACATGATGAAATATATTTTTAACACATCCATGAAGTTCATGATCACCTCCATTATCTCTAAACAATGTAAACAAGCCTATACATACCTCTTGAAACCCTATACACACCTACAACTTAGAGTGTAATCATGTTGAGTGTTACGAGTTGAACTTGATTAGGAAGAAGGAGATGGTTTGATATCAACTTGAGATTATTAATGATATATTAATGAAATTTTTTCACATACTCTAGGACCCCATTCAAGATGATCACCCACTCTCCCTACTGGCCAAAGGTAGTAGTCTATATAGATAAACTAGGAAACCCATGTTGCTCAATGGGTATAAATGAAGAATTTAAGGGGAAGAGTTATTTTAGGTGAATTTAAATATCCTTTAGAATTAATTTAAGGTATATTATGTGTTTAATAAACATTATATCATTGGATTTATCCTTGAGGAGTCATTCTTATGAAGAAGTAAAAAATGCAAGAAAATAGTCCTTTTAGAGGCCTTTTTAGACAAATGAAATTGGTTAGGTGCCTAATTGGTTAAATACAGATAAACCATTTTCTAAAAAGTTTCAATATGACCTTATAAAACTTTAAAAACATTCAATTTTCCTTGGGGAATAAGACTAAATCTCACTATTTTGTCTCAGAGGTCAGCTAGTCAAGAAACATCAAGGTTTGGCAAAATAAGCAAGTAAAGCCAAAAATTCTAAAGGGATTGATAGGAAGATTTGGTAACCTCAAGAAACATATTTTGAGGTTTATTAAAGGTTAATAGGTGATATGAATCACTATTTTAGGCTCAAACTTATTAAAATGATCAAAATATCCTTGCACACAGTCCAACTAGACAAACACCTATTAGGCCTAGTTGGTGAATGTAAAAAAGAAATGAAAAAGAGTAATTAGGAGGTTATGTGATGAATTTTTAAGATTTAAATAATTATGAACAAGTATGAGACACCAGCCTATCCATTATAAATCAGTCTAGATATTCAAAACTAATAGGGTGCATGCTAAGCCCATTAGGCCTTGAAGGGACCTACAGCCAATTGGGGGTCCAACTTCACTTATAACTCTTGGTGGGATATATATTTGATTTTAACATGTATATTAGATGTATTTATACACTTTTGATCTTTTTATATGCATATGAACCTATAGTAAAGCTATTTTATCCTAGAGACTGTCCAAACATGCAAGAATTGTAAAAACAAGCTCGATAGCCTAGTTTTGAATGTTCACATATTTCATGAAACTATGAATGGATTTAAAATGAGTTTGGAGAGATTATAATGGGTATTTAAGATAATATTTTTTGAAATTTTTTGGTAGTTATAATGTTAGATCTTTATGAACAAATCTTAAGAATGAAAACTACCTAAAACCCTTGCACACCCTCAATCAAGACCCGATGAAGGAAATGAAGTTGCATAACTACTATAATGACATATTTTAACCTTTAAATTTATTTTAAATTATAAATTACTCTCTAAATATCCTCCCCACCCTTTTTCATTGTATGGAATTATACAGACAGGGTAAAAAATATGGTACTTTTGACTATTTTGTGTGTTTTACATGTTTTAGAAGGGATATGAAGATGAAATAAAGTTTGGTAAGAATATATGGACTTAATATAACTACCTATTTACATATAATTATTTTAAAAAACTTATAAGTGTTCAAATAATAGATTTCATCTCAGCCAGTCAAAATTAACATAGAGAACACAATGGTGAGAAGGGTGAAAACTTCAAGTGTGAGCCTTTTTAAGGTGTAATTGAGTAGTTTAAGGCTATGAATAGTATTTAAAAGTGTCATACACTACCTCCAACATATTTACATATAAAACTAAATATAATTTTGATGCCAAGTGTGAGGGGTGACTGAAAAAGGAGTTTTTTTAGACTATAAGCAGTGATGGCTTACTTCTAGGAGATTTTAGATGAGTAGGAATATAACCAATGCATGAAGAGTCATATTTGAAATATTTCCATTTCATTATAATAATTATACCTATCCCTATTTAGTTTTGGTATTTTCAAATAGATCCAAATCATGAAGGTAGTTTTTTGAGCTAAGACAAGGAGATTCATTCCACTTTTCATAAGTTTCATGACTTTTATGGACACTTGGGATTATTTAAATTGCATGGTTCATTTAAAACCTCTTTATCATGCATATTTGACCTATTTTCTCAGCTTAATAAGTTTAAAAGTTACTTTTGGACTTCCCTTGTCTCACCCCTCTTCTAAATGTTATAAATGGTGACCTTTTTGGCTCTTTTGAGCAACCTCCATTGGTTAATGGTGAAACCCTAGAATTTTTTTTATTTTAATGAATATTACAGAAATAAACAAGTTAATGTTTTTACTTAAATTCTATACTATTGCATTTTGTTTCAATCTTTTTGGTCTTATCTAGTAGAAGATGATATTTTCTAGCATGTTATCCTTAATCATTCACAAGTGTGCAGAAGAGTAATTGTTACAAGTATTTTTAGCGTTATCTTTTAGTGTATAAGTGTTTTATAAGTGGTTCATGACTTTATTCTCCAAAATAATCATTCATTACCCTCCTAAGCATCAAAATACCTCTCGAACCTAACATATGAAATATTGGCGTAACAATTTGTCTTGTGTTGTGAGTTTTGTGTGAAGAAAGCTTTGTTTTACTCTACATAGTATAATTTCAGTAAATACGAGGAAATTAAATATTGGTGCATCACCTTTTAACATTATAATTTTTTCTTCTTAACCCTTTTCATGCAAATTTGATAAGTGAAAGAGTGTTTCAAAGAGTGCATCAAGGGAACTAGCCCTTATATAGATTCATCTCACCAATTGTTTACCCATAGCAAGTGAGATGTTTCCATTGTGACACTTGGATGAGGAGCTCTAGTAATATCTTCAATGGGTGAAAATCCAAGTGGCAACAATTTTTGGCACACCTGATGGGACTCTAAGTCCTAGAAGATTATCTAAGATTGGTGATGGTCTTGGCATATTTTTAGATACAAGAACATATACATTCAATACCTAGCAACTCCACTAAGTTTTCAACTCTTTTGTTGCTGATTAGACCTTAATTTCCATGCCAAAGGTGACCACTAGGTTTGTTGCTAGAGGTATACCTTTTGAGTTTGTACAATTACCTTTGTATTCTATCAAAAGATTTAGATATGTGAATGCTCATCCTTATTCAAGGGAGTTAGTGTTTAATAATTCCAAGTTTCTACTTATTTCAACCCCTAATAATCATATTTTACATTCCAATATGTCTAGAAACCAACCTTTTATAGCCTTTAATAGATCATTTTCTTTGAATCTTACCCAATATGATCAAATTCCTTGAGAAACCCTTAAGAGTGTTCTATCTTTTAGTGGATAAGTTCCTATTAATCCCATTTAACACATCAAAAACATAACAAACTTTTACAACATCCATAATATCACTCAAGAGAATGTGGCCATTAGGCTATTGGCATTGTCTTTCAAATGGAAAACTTTAGATTGTTATGGGACTTTACCTTATAATTCCATTGCTTCATGGGATGAACTAGGAGATCTATTGTCTAAGAGGTTTGAAGAGAAGAGTGCTTATATATCACTAATTGATAAATTTATTGATATCAAGAGGGATCCATAAGAGTTCACGCAAGAATTTAACTCTATATTTCAAAAAACATGGGATAAGATCCTATCCCTTGTGAGACCTTTGCTAGATTATGCCTTCTTGTATTACCTAAAATAATTGAATAGTGATATAGATAAGATGATCCAACCCATTGGTGGGAATACATTATATAATGCTTATGAGATAGCTATCAATGATGAGAATTTTTTTGTTCAAACAAGGAAGATTTCTCCTAGATCACCAATGCCATTGTTTCCTAATTTTTAGCCTCCTAGTCAAGTTGCATTACCTACCTTGGCTCATTTGCCTAATAGTCAAGAAAAGTCTATCCTTTCCCCTACCAATGAGATTCATGAATTAAAAAAATTTCTTCAAAGTGTTACTAATGAATTGGTTAGTCTAAAAATGTAACAAGCTCAAAATTATAGGCCTTACCAATCTTACAATCAGTTTAGACAAGAAAATAGGCCTTCTTTTCAAGGTAATGCTCAAGGACAAGGTCAAATAACTAAAGATAGACTTACCAAATTTACAATCCTAATGCCCCATCATCTTCTAAATCTCTTGTTTCCACTCAAAAAATATTTTTTCAATAACAACCATGTTATCCATCCTACGACCAAAATCAAGGCCAAGTTGTATATGCCAATGAAATGCCTAATTAAGCCATGACAATGAAAGGTAGTCAAGCACATCAAGTTTACACTTTTAAAGTTCCAATAAAAAATGGAATGGAAAATAGGAAAAAAAAATCTGATTCTACTCTTATAAATCATTTGGAGGGAGAGTTTTGTATCATCAATCATATGGGAAATTCAAGTAATATGACTACTAATGTATCCTCTAACACTAGATCTAAGAAGAAGGATGTTGAAGAGACACAAGGGGAAAATTAATGGCCTATTTTTACTCCTGCATCACCTCCAATATTATGTGTGTCTAAATCAACTCCAAAGGTAAAGGAAAATCATAAATTTCAAAGTTCAATACCAGTTCCTACACACCCATGTTCACAAGCTATATTCCAAGGTGCTAGTGCTTCCAAATAACCTTTCAAGATGAACAATCCTTCTATCAATGTTGTGGATCATATGAATAAGTTACACATGAATATTTAATTATGATATTCATTTATAATATTGGAATAAAAATATATGCTCCAAAAGGAATTGATTGGACTAGGTAAACAAGTTGGATTAGCTAGGATTGAAAATGTTGTCTTAGTGAATGGAACTCAGCCCATTGATGTACAAGTGAATAAAAATGATAATAATCCTAATTTTTATATATCCCTGATCATTGGTGATTTATTATTTCATAATTTCATCATAGATAGTGGGGATAGTACTTCATTTATGCCCAAGTCAATAGCAGATAAACTAGGTCTCAAGTATGAACCAATGGATAAAAGAGTTCTACAATTAGATGGATCACCAAAAAAGACCTTGGGAGTGGTCAAGGATTTTAATTTTATTTTAAATTCTTGTCTTACTTTTTCCATCCCTCATGGTGTGGTTACGGTATATTTACCCCCATACTTTTCTCTTTTTTTGTCAAAAGAGGTTACAACCAAGATAGGTGGATACTTGGAAACCAATAAGTCATATATGGTTTTTAGGACAAAGTATGGTACAAAAGTGAATATTTAATCAAAGATTATTCATCACAATAATTTAGATCCCTACATGCCTAAAGTTTCAAATGTCAATTATGTTATTCTTGATGAGGAAGAGTTTAATATGGATCAATCTCCAACCTCTTCTCTTGAAGGAGTTTTTGATTTGTATCAAGATGAATTAAGAGCTGAGCACTAAGAGAATGATCCTTATAAATTTATAGAGGAAGATAGTATTGGAGTGTATTTCCTTAATTAGGAGGGATATTTCATGCCAAATTTGATGAAGCCAAGTGAAATCATGGGTGGTTTATGGTATCTTTTATTTGATGGATCAAGAAGTAAGGTTGGAGCAAGTGGTGGAGCAATGTTTGTTTCTCCATCCAAGGAAAGGTATTACTCTACTTTCAGAGTTCACTTCACTTTTAATTTTAATGTGATAGAATATGAGGCCCTCATTCATAGCCTTGAGTGGGATGGAAAAAGAGGTGTGAAAGAGTTTCAAGTGTTTGGTGATAGTGAGCTAGTTGTGAATCAAGTAAGAGGCCAAACTATGACTAAGAACTCTTTTATTAAGTCCTATAAGCATAGAGTGGGGGATATTGTATAGATTTACAATCCTTAAACATCCAATCTATCCTAAGAGAATACAATAAGCATGTTGATAATTTGGTATAAATTGGAGTTTAGTTTGATGTTCCAAAGGAGATAAGAGAAGATAAGAACCAACCTTATCTCAAGGTGATTATAAGGCCCTCTATACCTGATAATGTCACTAATTGGAAAGTTTTTGATAGTGACCAAAAAATATCTCTTTTCCTATAAGAGGAGGCCAAGTTTTCTTTAAAGAATCAATCCAAACTATAGCAGCAATATGGATGGTAGATTGTATAATTGAAAACAAACAAGCTCCCTAAAGGCTTAGTCACACTTGAGAGTATCTTTAATGATGATGATTAGTTAAGGAAGGAAAAGGTAAACATGTATACTAAGAAATAAAACTATGAGAGAGTAAAAATATTCAAGGATAGGTTGCTTGCTCTTGGGAAGGTATGTAATAGAGAAGAAAGATATGCTTTCATTGAGATATGTAAGGAATTTGATCATGTCTTTGCATGGGAATATAGTGATTTAAATGAATTTAATCCAAACATATCTCAACATACCATAGAGATAGATGAGAATGATAATCTTATCAACCAAATAGAAATACCAATCAATCCTAAGATTGAGCCTCTCATGAGAAAGGAGCTTACAAAGTTGATTGAGTCTAAGATAATGTTTCCTATTAAGCATTCATCTTGGTTAGAAAACTTAATCCCAATAAGGAATAATAATGGGCAATTCAATTTATGTGTTGAATTTATAGATTTGAATAGAGTTTATTTGAAATACCATTATCCTCTTCCTTCCATGGAGCAAATTTAACAAGTTATGGTGGGTAGTGAAAGGTTCTCACTCCTTGATGGATACTCAGGGTATAATTAGATTTTGTTAAGTTAAAGTTACCAATATAAGACAAACTTTACTAATAAATGGAGTAAATATGCTTATAGTAAAATGCATTTTAGTTTTTCCAATGTTGGAGTAACATTTCAATGTGCAATAGATATGAATTTTCAAGGTCTAATAAATGATATGGTGATGGTGTATCTTGATGGTATCATGGTCCTATTCAAAGATAAAAAGGATCATTTGAATCACCTTAGGTAGATTTTTGAGATATGTAGAGAGTTTGTAATCTCTCTCAATCCAAATAAGTGTGTGTTTTTTATCCATGAAGTCAAACTTTAAGGACACATAGTCTCAAAGAAAGGTTTATCCATAGATCCTCAAAGGGTGAGTACAATCTTGGCATTGACTTTGCCCAAACATAAGAAAGGTTTGCAAAGTTTATTTGGAAAAATAAATTTCATAAAGAGGTTTATTCCTAATTTTTCTAATTTATTCAAGCCTCTAACCTCCATGCTAAGGAAAGATGAAGTGTTTACTTGGACAAGGAGAAGAAAGGCGAATTTTGAAGAGATCAAGTAAGCTATTACTCAAGGCCCAACTCTTGCAAGTCCTAATTTCTCAAAAGATTTAAAATTTTATACCTTTTAAAATGAATAGGTAATCTCTGTCATGCTCACTCAAGAAAATGAGGAAAACTTAGAGCAAAATTTTACCTTATTTAGTCAAGGATTGGAAGGCTATGAGGTAAGATATACTTATGTAGAGAAGAAAGCACTTTCAGTTGTTATAACTCTAAATAAGTTTATGAACATGTTATATAACAAAAATATTCATATATTGGTACCTCATATTAGTGTCAAGGACATCATTTTGAGTAGAGATTTGAATGAGAAAAGGGCTGGTTGGATTACAAAAATGGAGTATGATGTAGAAATTAAGACAACCAAGCTAGTGAAAGGGAAGGGATTATGTGAGCACCTTGATTTATATTTTAAGGAACAAAAAGAGGTTTTTTTAACACTTCATGATGATCCTATGATATCTACATCTTCATTAATGAGGAGTTGGAAACAAGAAATGATCCATTTTCTTCAAATCAGTGAGTGTCCATAAGGCCTTGATAGAACCAAAAGAAGGTACTTCAAATTACAATCTATTCCTTATGTGCTTATTTATAAAGTATTTTTTAGAAACTATTTTTTAGGTGTACTTTTGAGATTTGTTTAATAAGGTCAGGTTGAGAAGATATTTCTTGAGTTGCATGATGCACCAGCTAGTGGTCACTTTGCTCCAACAACCACAACTACTAAAATTATGAGAGATAGATACGTTTGGCCTAGTTTGTTTAAAGAAACCCATGATTGGGTAAGGAAATGTCAAAAAGTTTTCCTCTTCATCCAATACAAGTAAACCAACCTTTTATGCAATGGGGTCTAGATTTCATAGGCCTAATCAACCCACTTTCTAGTGCTAGCCACAAGTGGGTGTTGACTGCTAAAAATTACTTTATAAGGTGGGTGGAGGCTATAACTCTCAAGGAAGAAAATGAAAGTTCAATTTTAGACTTCTATGAAGGCATAGTGACAATGTTTGTGGCTCTTTCAACAATAATTTCAAATAATTCATTAGCTTTCCTTACAATGAAAATAAGTGAGTAGGATTTGAAGCATGAAATTTATCTTAGCAATTCTTCCAACTATTATCCATAAGTAAATGGACTAGCTAAGTCCACTAACAAGAATCTAATCAAGATCATAAAAATGACAATAGATGAAAAACAAAGAACTTGGCATTCTAAGTTGAAGATAGCTCTTTGGACTGATAAAATCACCCCCAAAAGAGCCATTGGAAACTCACCATATACACTTGTTTATGGGAGAGAAGATAGACTACCTATTTCAATTGAGTTACCAGCCTTGGATCTTACTTACTAGCTAGAGTTGATGGAAAATGAAAGCATGGAGGTCAAGTTATGTGAGTTAATGGAGATTGAATAAATAAGAGATCAATATATGCAAACTATGAGGGCTCATAAAGAACAAAAAAAGAGATACTTTGATAATAAATCCATGCCAAGAAGCTTCAAAGAGGGGGACATTATTCTAAAGTGGGATGAATATAGGGCTAAGCCTAAAAAAAACACAAAGTTTTATGCTTTGAGGAGTGGCTCTTATGTCATCACTCAATGCAAGAAACATAATGTTTTTCAACTTTCAAAGTTGGATGGAGAGGATATTCATATCCTAGTCAATGGGATATATCTCAAACACTACTAATAAGGTTTTTCTCTCCTTGTACATAGCTATTGTTTTCTTATTTTCCCTAAGTGCTTATGCACATGTGTGAGTCTTGTTGGTATCTTACTTTGTTTATGTTTACTTGGTGTGTTATGGTTGCTTTGTGTGTATTTTAAAAAATTCCTTTCTATTTGTCCTCAATATTTCATTGACTCCCTAGCCCATGGATTTATAAGGCTACTGATCTTTAGTATAGTAAGTATACTACCCCTATGAGTCACTATTTTGTTGATCAAATTTTACTTTTAGGTCAAAGTTTGACCCATATAGGTAAAAAACTTGGTTTTTTATATGTTTAGGGGCCAAATAATTTGTCATAGGCTATATTATAGTTCATTTGATGTTATCTAATGTATTTTTAGCCTTAGTCATGGTCCAATAAGTTTATTTGTCATTTTGGGTCATTTAGTGGGATTTTAGGGGTCATAAATGTAAATATAATAGTTCTAAAGGTGTATAAGTGTCCTATTTTCCTTTAAATCATCCAAGAGATTAGATTACCTATCAAGGATGTCAGTTCAATCAAAAAGGGTGAGTTTGGCACTTATACGACCCATGGGGAAAGATGACACATGGGAGAATGTCATGGAATGCCTCTTAATATTATTCACACTCATATTAATTCTTTAAATTCTTTGTAATTGCCTTTTTTAATAAAAAATCATTCTGCTACTTCTTTGCCTTTCTAAACATACAGAAGTGACCATCAAGTTTATGCTTAGTATAGATAGCTAAAGAGTTTTTAGGTCAAATAATTTTTGGAGGTGGTATTAAACTCATAAAAATTCATTTATATAACAATATTTCAAATTTTAGTTAACCATTCTTTATGAACCATCCTCTACAAGATGACTATGTTATTATGCTCACTATTTCCTACACTCTATGGGTTTTATTTTATTTTGGACAAGTTTGTATGAATCAGTTGGTTATGTTGACTTCAAAGGATGTTGTATACTTTATTATATACTGTCCATTATTATTTTCATGTTTTATGATGTTTTGATGGGCAAGTTGTCTCATGCTACAGTAAGGTCTCACCATTGTGAATTTTTTGTCAATTTCTTCCTTGTTGTAGAATGGTAGTCTTATACAAATGTATCATGTGATATAATATGGTGTTCTATGTGTTTCAATGCCAAATTTTCCCTCCCTTCCATGTTTTGTTTCACCACATCATACTTTGGATCAAATTCCAATCTTATCATTCCTCATAGTCAACTTTTCACTCTTTCCCACTTGCAGTCACATGTATGAGATTTGTCTAGTTTGTTCATGGAGTTATAATGATGGTGTATTAACTTATTCAAGAAATTAATATTTAAGAATATTTATTTTGGATGTTTGAGAAAGTGTAAGACTGGTTACATGCTCTTTCACCACACCAACCAGTCACTAGTTATATATGTTTTCTCTATTCCATATGTATGCAAGTGGTTTTCACATTGAGAGGGATGTTTTAGAACTTGTCTCAGGATATCCTTGATGAAAATAATGTATTTGATGGATTGGAAATGAGTTTGAGTTTTCCATGAGGCTTTTCATCCACACTTTTGCTCCATTTTTGTTCACTATCCACATACAACCCTTACACATACATAAGCCTTTTGTTGATGTCATGCTAAGAAGTGGGAAGATTTATATGTATCAATCTCTAAAAATTGTTAAAAGGTGCATTGGTATGCTTGATTATAACATATAAGGTTCATAAACATGGATATCTAACATACTACCCAAAATATCATGTTTATTGCCTATGTATAATAACAATCACCTACAGGCGGTACCTCAAGAGCCATGAAGGCACTTATACAGAGGGAGAGATGTGATAAAAACCTATTTTTATTTATATCATGAGAATTGGTCATAACATACCTATATAAAGTGTCAAAAAGATAAAATAGTGTATAAATCATGTTGGAAGATGATGGTTGAAGCTTTAGGGAAGCCTTCTCTAAAATGTAAAAATAAAGTTACAAAAGTTTTTATGGATATCTTATTACATGGCTGAAATGATCTTTGAATCACATAAATTGGTAAACCTTTTATCCTTTATCATGTAAAAGATCCATGAAAAATATGGAGGTCATAAAGTGAGTATAAGATAGAAGTTTGGAACCTCAAAGTTGCCTCTAAAAACACTAAAATCCTACATTAATATCTACACAAACACACTCTCATGTTGGATAGAATGATCCATTTATTTAATTATGTATCAATAAAATTAATTATGTTAAAATATATATTTATTTATAGTTTTCCAAGCTCATGGACACCTACTGGTGTCCCTCTACAGGAAATTAGGCACCTATAGTTGGGAAGGTAGTTAGTGACTTAAGCAAGGTTTTTGATGGTGTTTTATCCCATTCAAGGTTAATCCAAGGTGAATTTGGGTGATATGTGACCATAAATCTTAAATTAAAGTCTTAATATACCATAAAATAAGTCTAAATAGGTAATGCATACCTACAAGAATCAAGTAAACATGATCTCATAGTCAAAAGGAAGAACTTAGTTTGATGATTTCAAAGTGCATATAAAAGACACAAGTAGATTAAACATGATTAAATATATTTTTAACACCTTTATTAATATAATTATCACCTCCATGATCTCTAAACAATTTAAACAAGCCTATACAGACCTCTTGAAACCCTATACACACCTACAATAGAGTGTGTAGTCATGTTGAGGGTAAGGAGGTGAATTTGATTAATAATAAGGAGAGGGTTTAATATCAACTTTAAATGATTAATTATATATTAATTAATTTTTTATTCATACTATAGTACCCCCTTCAAGATGATCACCCACTATTCCTACTAGCCAAAGGTAGCAGTCTGTACAGATGAACTAGGAAACCCATGTTGCTCAATGGGTAGAAATGAAGAATATAAGGGAGAAGAGATATTTTATGTGAATTTAAAGATTATTTAGAGTTAATTTAAGGTATATGAAGTTTTTATAAAACCTAAGAGCATTGTAGTTAGCCTTGAGGAATCATTCTTAGGAAGAAGTGAAAAATATAGGAAAACAATCCTTTTGGAGGCTTTTTCTAGACAAATAGAGTTGGTTAGGTGCCTAATTATATGAATAAAAATAAAACCTATGGTAAATTTTTTTATTAGGACCTTATAAAACTCCAAAAATATTCACTTTTACTTGGGGAAGATGGATATACCTCATTGTTTTGTCTCAGAGGTTAGCTAGTCAAGAAAAATTAGGGTTTGGTAAAACAAGAAAGTGAAGCCAAAAAGGATAAATGGATTGATGGGAAGATTTGGGAACCTAAATAAACATATTTTTATGTGTATTAAATTTTAATAGGTGATATAAAGCACATTTTAGGATCATACTTCTTAAAATGATCAAAATACCCTTACACACAGTCTAACTTAACAAGTTGCTATTAGGCCTAATTGGTGAATGTAATAAAGAGATGAAAAAGAGTGATTGGGAGGTTATGAGATGAAATTTTAAGCTTTAATTAAGTATTAAAAAAATATTATACACCATCTTAACCATGATAAATTAGTCCAAATAGCCAAAACTAGCAGGGTTCATGCTAAGTCCATTAGGCCTTGAAGGGACCTAGAACCAATTAGGGGTCCAACTTCACTTATAACTCTTGGTGAGATATATAGTTGATTGGAACATGTATATTATATGTATTTATACATTTATAAGATTTTTATATGTATAGGAACCTATAGAAAATATATTTTTAGCCTAGATACTATCCAAACATACAAGAATTGTAAACATAAGATCGATAGCTTAGTTTTGAATGCTCACATATTTCATGAAACTATGCATGAATGACAAATAATTTTGGAGATATTATTAAGGGTATTTAAGATCATATTTGTAAAACTTTTTGGTATTTATAATGTCAAATTTTTATAAACAAATATTAAGAATGAAAATTGCCTAAAACCCTTGTAAACCCTCAGTCAAGACCTGATGAAGGAAATGAAGTTGGATAGCTGATATAATGACATATTTTTACCATTAAATTTATTATAAATTTTAAATTACTCTCTTAGGCTCCTCCCCACCATTTTAAGTTGTACGAAATTATAAAAACATGGTATAAAATAGGGTACTTTTGATTATTTTGTGTGTTTTATAGGTTCTAGAAGGGGTCTAAAGATGAAATAAAGATTGTAAGGAAGATATGGACTTAATATAACTCCATATTTCCATATAATTCTTTTAAAAAACATCTAAGTGTTCAAAAAATATCTCTCATCTAAGCCAATCAAAACTAGCATAGTGAACACAACGGTAAGAAGGGTGAAAACTTTAAGTGTGAGCCTTTTTAAGGTGTACCTAAGTAGTATAAGTCCATAGAGAGTATTTAAAAGTGTCATACACTACATATAATATATTTACATGGAAAAATAAATCCATGTTTTAGGCCAAGTGTGACGGGTGACTGAAAAAGGAGTTTTTTAGACTGCAGGTAGTGATGGCTTACTTCAAAGAGATTCCAGATGAGTAAGACTACAACAAATACATGGAGAGGCATATATAAAATAATTACCTATAATTAAAATAATTATAAATATCCCTAGTTATTTTTGGGATGTTCAAATAGGTCCAAATCATGAATGCAATTTTCTAAGCCAAGACAAAAAGTTTCATGCCACTTTTCATAAGTTTCATGACTTGTATGGACACTTGGGCTTCCTAAAATTACATGGTTCATTTCACACCTCTTTATAATGCATATTAAACATATTTTAATATATTTAAAAGTGTCCAAGTGACCTTTGGACTTCCCTTATCTCATCCCTCTTTCAAATGTTATAAATGGTGACCTTTTTGGCTCTTTTGAGTAGCCTCCATTGGCTAATGGTGAAACATTAGAAAATTTTGTATTTTAATGACTATTGAAGCAATAAAAAGTGAATTTTCCTAATTACATTCTGTACTATTTATTTTTATTTCAATCTTGTTGGTCTTGTCCAGTAAAAGATGATCTTTTCTAGCATGTTATCCTTGATTGTTCACCAAGTGTGCAGAAGAGTAATTGTTACAAGTCTTTGTTGGTTTTATATTTTAGTGTATTAGTGTTTTATAATTTTTCCATGAATATATTATCCCTAAGAATAATTCATTACCCTCCTAAGCATCAAAATACCTCTTGATCATAGCATATGAAATATTAATGTAACAATATATCTTATGTTGTGAGTTTTGTGTGAAGAAAGCTTTGTTTTGCTCTAAGTAGTATAAGTTTAGTCAATAGGAGGAAATTTAATATTGATGCATCAAATTTTATCTTTCTAAGTTTTCTTCTTAACCCTTTTCATGCAAAGTTGATAATTGAAAGAGTGTTTTAAAGAGTGCATCAAGGGAACTAGCCCTTCTAGAGATTCATCTCACCAATTGGTTGCCCACAACAAGTGAGATGTTTCCATTGTGGCACTTGGATAAGGAGAGCTATGCATCTCTTGAAGGGGTGAAAACCAAACTAAAAATACCAATATCATTATTTCATTTATGCACAAGCAATTAATACATGGGTTTTTGGTTAAAATTACTTTATTTTTCATTTAGTTGTTCATTTTTGCAAAGCTCAACTACAAAAGCAACACTCTGCTAGGATAAGCTTAGGAAGTTGTAAGAAAGCATAGAAAGGTATGCAAATGATGAAATTAATATGTTTTTAAAAATATAATTATGGTTATTCCACTATGGTTCTCATGGAAATAAAATAATGGTTTTTAGGTCTACATTGTTTTTGATAAGTTTACATGGAAATAAAATATTTGTCTTAAATATTTCTGCATGCCTGAGTTTTGGAATAGGGAAAGTTGAAAGATGTTGGAGCTTTATTTCTTGGAAAATAATTTAATATGTTCTCACATCGCTTTCTATGGTATAGATAATGATGATGAAAGTGGATTTCATTTTTGATACAAATTTGTTCATCTTGTTTTATTTTTGAAGTTAAAACTAAGAAATACAAAATATTATCCATTTTAGATATAAAATGATAAAGTATACTAGAATGTTATTCTATGAATGAATAATGGATATTATTTTTGTAAGGAATCATTTTTTGGTTTTAGGTTTTAGTTTTGATATTATGTTACAGTGGTGGTTTTTGTTCATATTTTGTAATTTGAAACTACAGTTTCATGTATACATGGGGTTTTGAAGGATAAGCTCTACATGTTTATTTTTAGGTAAATATAGGTGAATTTGAAGGTGGTTTTATGGTATATTGTGAATAAATTTTGTCAACTAATTTTGATATTCTAAATAATTTGAATGTAATATTTATAATTTTATAGACACAAAAGGTTATTTTTTGGGTTTTGTTCTAAAGTCATGGATATGAAAGATCAATAAGAAATGGTTGATAATTTTTCTTGGAAAGCTATGATAAGTTATTTTCTTAGTTTTGAAATAATGATTTGTAAAAGATAGAATGGTTGAAAAATTATGTTTTTTGAAAGGCTTATATTGAAATTATTTTTTTGATGTTATGTACTATGTGCCAGTTTGGAAAATACATATAGTTTATGTAATGGAACTTTTATCAAATTTTCTTTAAATATTAATTTATTGATAAGAAATATGTGTAGTTGGAGTTGTGGATAAGACACGTGTTGTATATTTTGAGATGGCATTCATAGAGTGAGAACATAATGCAAAGAAAAATGGTAGAATATTTTGATATAAAATTATAAAAACATGTTTTTATTTTTAGGGTTTCAAGTTGGAATATTATGATGATTTTTAACACAATTAGATTTTTCATATGAATAATTTAGTTTCAAACATTAAAACTAGTTAAATGATCATTTGTTGATATTTGGAAATTTTATAAGTAATTGAGGGTTTTCTATATTGAAATAAAGTTGTTATTTTGGTTTCATATTTGATATATTCATTCTTTTGGTCTAGTCATATATAATTAGTTTTTGAATATATTTCAAACTATATATAGGATGTTAGGCTGGGATTAAATAGGTTTAAATAAGTATAATGATAGCAAAGGTTGGGAAAGGAATCAAAATTTTGACAGTATGAATCAAGAGGAACCAAATAAGCAATTTCATAGAGGGGTTTTTAGGTCTAGATGATTTGGCCTTAGATATGCCAGTAGAGGAGCTAGAATATCTATCCATTTTGATGCTATTAACCCTAAATTTTGGAATGTGTTGAATAATCTACCCTTTAATCCTAAAAATCATTAGGGTAATAGAGGTTTTTGTGGCCATAGTTTTGGATCTAAATCTCATTCCCATAGTAGTTCTTCCCATCAACTATAAAATAATCTAAATAAGATACCTATTCAATCACCTAGCTAAGAAAGAGTCTGTGATGTTAATGAACCAACACAACTAGCCAATGTGATAGCCCATTCAAATAATTTTGTGAATATTGCCTTGCCTTATTATTTTAGCAAGCCTACACCACCTTAGAAAATGCTTATTATAGTGTGCAAGAAGCTAAGTCTAGAAGAGCCACTACTTGTCATAAATCCAACTACTTCAAAAAAGTGTTCAATCAGTCAAGATGAATTAGATACTTCAACATAAATCAGAGTTGTGAAGTGGGTTAAGTTGTTAGTAGATGATTTTCAAAGTGATTTTGTAACTAAGCTGGTTTAGTTTTCTATAGTTGAAATGGAATATAATGAGTGTTTTAATGAAATGGGTCAACCTATAATTGAGGTTTTATCTCATTCTAATGGCTCTTGATCATCATAAATATACATTTTCATTTCAAAGTTAAACTTTTAAGTTGATAACACTTAAGTATATTTCATATTTTTATACTTTGGTTATGATGTTTTGGAAGTGTAGAAAGCTTTTAAATTTTGATATATATAATATGCCCAAGTATTTTGATTATATGCATTATGGAATTTATATAGATAAGAATTTCATTTGACTTTAAAATTACCTTATTATTTATTGAAATATGTTATATATTTATTATTAATTGATTATAGGGTCCCCACTCATTAAGAAATACCCGATTTATGTTCAAATAATTCATCTTTTAAGACTTTTTAAGTCTTAAATAAACCGTAACTAATAGCTATCAATATTAATTGACTTGTAAAAGTCAATTATTTAAGTTAAAAAGTAACTAAGGCTAATTATAACATATATTTCAATTAATTTTTATGTATAAAATGAGATCAAGGATTCATCTGAATAGGAGGTATAACATAAGTATTGAAGACTTATAAATTATAAATTCAATCATTTATCTCTTTCTTCTATGCAATTTCTATGAGATAACATGACTTATGTAGATAGACCAATGGTACTTTATCTAATGGTTGAGTAAATTGCTTAGGAAACATAGGTATATCTAGTTTTATATTATCATTTATAGTATATTATCTAAATTTTATCAAGTTTAACATCTTTTGATGATTGCTTATTATAGTCCTATGTGTAGAATCCAAGTATTCAACCCGAATAATGATGAAACATTCATTTTTTATGATATTTCATTAATCTAATTGATTGTAAAAGTTATATTTTTAAGATATTTTGTAAAGAATATGTTGGTTTCTCAAATAAAATTGATCTATTTTTTTATGATGACTCTCTTTGTTGAGACTCACATGTTTTGTTTATATTGTATTCTATTTTGACTTTGACTTCTAATTTAGTTTAATTCTAATGTTGGTTGAATATCTAATTGACCTAATTTATTTTCTAATTTATTTAGTTTTTAGTATATTTGTATTTAATTTACTATTTATTTCTGATTTTCTTTGAAAAATTAGGTTTCTTAAGTTAGTTTAGTTTCTTAGTCTAGTTAGGTTTTAGATTAATTTAATTAAGTTTTAGATTAGTTTGTTTATGTTCTAGTTTAGTTTAGATTTAATATTTTTACATTTTATTAATTAGTTTTTTGTCTTTTATTTAGTTGGTTGTTGTTTTGTTTGTTTATTTTCTTCATTTGTTGAGTTTTGCTTGGTTACTTGCTTATAGAAGATCGGTTCATAGCTGATTTATCTTAATTATATTTTAACTTTATAATTATGGCTTATTATATTTGTGTTAATCAGATGTTATTATAGAAAATCAAGATATTACTTTGAGAAAAATTATTTTATTGAATTAGATTTATTTCCTTCAAGATATTGTTTTGTTCATAGGCCTCTCTTTTAGATAAGATAGATTACATATTCATATCTAAATTGATTCATTATTTGATAAGTGGAGTTCTAAATTATAATGGGATATGTTATATTCAATAGCCTATTTTTTATTTCCCAGATCATTTAAAAAACCCTTCACATCTTTAGGATCATATTTGAACCTTTATAACCTTACCATTAGACTTGTACAATTCCAATTTAACCTTAACAATAGGTGACAGGGTTGATTAGTTGATGAAACAATTCTCATCCTCAACAGCTATATCATAGGCTTTTTGGAGATTACAAATGAGTGAATCATGATCAAATTTTGAGCCAAGGAAAAATCCATAGCTAAATTATGTAATTGCTTACAATTATTGTGAGAGTGGACCCAACTTGCATGAAACCAAAAAAAATATTTGCATCATACCATTATTTTATAGGGTGAGTGGGGTCAAGCTCTCATGGTAGAGGCATTGGTAGATGCCTTTGGAGCTCAACTAAGGATAATGGTTTATGAACATTAATGTTGTTTGTTTGAAAAAATTGAGGATGAGATGTGTTGTTCAAAAGGGGAGCTTGTTACACAACATTATTGGGAGAAATGTATTGAATATTGTGAATGGTATCATAATAATCGATGACACCATCATTACTAGCACAATATTTTATTTTTAAGTATGTGAGTTCTCATAGGAGGTTAGGATGGTTCAAACTAGTGTATGAGAAAATCTTGGTGCTTGGCTTGGTCGAGGGCTTCTTCCAAAGTTATTAGAGAGAGTCTCCTAACCTAATATTAAAATTTTGGATAAAGAGCATTGGTGAATAGATGAAAAATATTATCATCCATCATTTTATGTTCACACTTTTTATATAAGGTCTTCCATTATTTGATGAAAGTGTAATTTTTTTTAGTTTCAAGTTTCTTATAATTGATAAAGTAAGCCAAGGTATTCTAAGGGAGGTCACTAGTTTGAAAATTTTGTACCAAGGAATTAGATAGATATTCTAAGCTAGTGATATAATGGGATATGAGTTTATTATACCACTATAAAGAATCTCTAGAGAGTATTTTCACTAATATCTTAGTAGCAAAAAAAGTGTTTAATTTGACCAATCTTTGTAGAGATTACCAAACTTTTTAAAGTGTAAGTTAGGATCAATTAATCTATTGTAACTAATGGTAGGTATGATACCTCCAATATCTATATTGGCTATTTGAGGTGTAAGAGGTTTTTTTTAAAGATGTTTCATCATTTTATTAACAAGGGGTGGTTGAGGAATGAGGTTACCAATGGAATCCATAAGTGGGGGTGGCAATAATTTTGATTTTGTGTTCCCCATGGAACCTATTGATTTTGATTTTGAAGGTGAATAAGATGATTCCACATTTGCATCATTTGATTAGAATTATTAGTTTGGAAATTTCTAATTTGATTAAGGGTTTTTAATAAGATTTTATGGGTTTGACTAGTATTTTGACTAGTTTACATAGCATGTGAAGCATTAGCATTGGTATTAGTGACTTGACTTCCACTATAAGTAGTGGCATGCATGACACTAGTGGCTTGAGAATCATTGGTAGAAAAGGAGGTACTAGTATCATTATTATCATGTTGAGTGAAAGATACACTAGTATAAGGATTGGAATTAGAATAAAAGGAAGCACTAGTGGCATGATTACCATTGGTAACAAATGATGCACTAGTAAAAGGATTAAGGAGGATGGGTCTTGGAAAATGCCCATTAGATGTTAAACCTACCATGTTAGTAGAAATACTTGACATGGAGGTTGAATAAATCAAAGAAGAAGAGGTAGTGTGAGAAGGATTCAAAATAGAAGGGAGAGCTTGAGAAGCAAACAAGGCATCACCCACAAATCCATGAGAGAATGTAGGGGAGGGTGAATGGGTTTCTTCTAATTGATCACTCATCATGAGATTATAAATAGTTGTAGGGTATTTTCCCCTATGTTGAGGGAACTCATTAATGAATAAAATCATTTCAGGCATGTACTCTAATTCTAGCTGATCTTCTAAGGATAAAATAAGGTTACAAACTAAAGATGAATTCATCTATATGTTATCCTCAAATAAGAAGTTCATGATGAGAAAAGGAGGATAAAAGGGGTGATGTAAATACAAAATTAGAAAATATGATAACATGTTGAATTGGTCAAGTATGTGCTATAATCCAAGGAACAAATTAGGGAGATAAGGGTACATAGTCATGTAGATCAACTATGTAATTCTAAACAAATAATTGAATAGGAAGATATGGATAAATAATCATTCAAGTCAACTATATATTTCTAAATAGGAAGAATAAATAGTCTATAAGAGACTATATCAAACAGAATGATAGTGTGTTGAAATAGAAAAAAGTTTGCATGATAATTTTGAAGCAAAATGAAAGCAAACACATAAGCAATTGGATCAATGTGATTTACCCAACTAGAACACATAACTCAAACCTTACACCAATGCTACCCAATGCAATTTTTACAATACAAAACATAATGATGAAAGAGAAAGAAATAATTTAAAAGTAAATTCTAGATATTTAGTTATCCTAAGTGTTATTATATTATAATAAAGTTTGATTTTAATGTGATAGGAAATTTGGTTAAAATAGGGAACTAAAAATCCATCTAAGGTTGGTTTTAGAATGTTTGGAATAAAAGGGATTTGTATTAGAGATGGTATTGGCTTGTTATTAGGGCCTTCCCCCTCACTTTAAAATCTCACAATGATAAGGGTGTTGGATGATTTGTCAATATATACCATCAAACATGTGTTTATAGTTTACCATAAAACCAAGTTGGCTTCCCCTTTGGTGATTAAATCTTAGTAGGTAGGCCTTGGGAAGGTAAATGTTTAATTATTTTTTAATGTAAAGTGATTTGGTAGTGTGTGAAAAAATAAAAATAGTATAACTAAAATGTTAATTTGGAAAACTACCTATTTAAGATATGTGAGTTACTCTAAGCATGAAAACAACTGAAAAGGAAAGACGAATTAATTACTAGCAAAATAGATGTTAATTCCTTGATTGAGTATAATACAAAATCAATTCAAGTGACACTATATGAAAACAATATAGAATAAAGTTGACTAGGTTGTTGTTATTTAGTAGAAGCAAAATCTATAAGAAAATAGTCTAACAGGTCAACTATGTATTCTAGACATAAGATAGACTACAAAACTATGTTGACCAGGTCAACTTAGTTGGCTATAGGGCTAGAGTTTTACATATAACAAGCTTGTGAAATATAATACTAATAAAAGAACTAAAATGATAGAGAGATAAAAGAAGTAACCTTGGTGGGATTGAAGATGTTTTAGGTTGTAAATGTTTATGTTGTGATGCTCAAATGTTATTTTAAAATTATGATAACTAGGTTGAGTGGTTTGACCAAATTATCCAAATCCTGTATGCTAAGATGAAATGGTAAATAGAGTTGACCTATTTGAACATGTTTGTAGACATTTATGTTGATAGAATAAAATATTAGATAGAGTCAAATGGTTTGACTATGTATGTGAATCTAGATTTGAAGAAGAATATTATGTCAAATTGATCGATCTAGTAACTTGTATTTAGTGAAGACCTAAGCAGACACAATAGAGTCAATTTGAAGTGACTATGTGTTAAACCTACACAAAAAAAGTTAGAACTATACTAATTGATTCGATATAGTCATTACAATATAGAAAAATAAAATATGATGACAAAATAATAGTGTGAAATAAAACCTACAAGGATTATATTCACATCAGGTTCACCAAAATGTATACAAAGAGAAAAGTAACTGATCTATTAATCAATCCTAGCTCAAAGAATATAAATCCTACTTACAGGTCTGATTGTTGATACATTATATATTTAAGGTCATGACCAAGATGGATCCACTAGACCTAGCCAAGAGATCTCTTACCACAATAAAATCACTAGAGAGGGTTCCAAAGCCTCTAGTTAAGCAAAACTATGCAATAACCCTAACTAGGTCTTATGTTTTCATATTCACAAAAGTAAATGACAACTAAATTAAAATCCTAATCTAGTTCTCACCAAAGCTTATGGTACAAATTGGGGGTAATAAACATAAAAATTAAACATGTATAGAATATATATACTCATATCAATGTATATGAGATCCTAATGCCTGTGAAAGAAGTACAAATGCTAATATATCTACTCTTATAAAGGAGAAACAAATTTAGGAATACCTTTGAATATGAACCTATCAAGCCTCAATATCTCCCTTCGCCAAGGTGTTTTGCAAGAGGTTGTGTTGGTATGTAAGGATGACAATGATAAGTTAGTTTTAGGCTATATAACCTATATATGCATCTAAAAGAATTATCCACAAGACAAGATTTTTATCTCTATAGAAATTATTTAAACCCTAATATATACTCCTCAAGTATAATGGTGGATAAATAGATGCACAATATAATATTCTTCTTCTTCTCTTTCTCTTAATAAATGACGAAATGAGTGTGTGTATATATAGTTGAATCTAACCCTAAACCTTTTCAAAATTTTAGTTGATAGGGTCATCCCAATTGACTTTGTATCATTATTGATAAAATTAAATTATGTCCTAGTCTAGGTCAACCAGGGGCTAACCTAGACCCTAAATGAATTTTATAAATTAGAGTATAAGGTTAATGGGGTGACAGTGTAATGTGAACCATTGAAAAAGGGTTTAGGATTAGGGAAAGGATAATGAAAGTGGAAAATTACTAGAGGAGGGTTAAAAATAAGAGGCAAAGCTTAGGGGAGTGTTTTTTGTAGATGGTTGTGTAGATAGAAAGTGGTAGTAAAGGGACAACAATCCTATGAAGCACCAATGGTCTGCCTACCCCTTTCCTAGTGTACCCTTTAAAGCATACACTTAGATAAATTGAGACTCGATGGGTTCCTAGAAGAGAGAAAGAATCAATAATTTATAAAGTTTGAAAATATTATGTGTATACACTACCTAATTATGTAATCAAAACTTGAAATAGGATTATTTCTCTCATGGAGTTACAATGATAATATTCAATAAATTTATCAAGTTAATCTGAATTAAGCAAAAGTACATTGTTGATTCTTTTTGTTGAAAAACATTACCACATATGTGAATATTATGTCAAAAATAATCACCTCTAATGTGTAAATCACATAATAATTAAATTGACACCATTTTACTTAATTTTACCATTTGGCCATCCCTCAATATCATATAGTAATAACATACTATATGTAACATATGCTAGTCATTTGGTCTATTATATAAAGGTAAACAATGAACAAACATCAATTAATGACACTAATTAAGTTTCAACAAACATGTTTACATTTTTCAAGTTGCCCATTTATATAATTTTATGAAGACATTGATAGCTTCAACTTTGTTACATTAGACATTAATCAAAATTTTATGACCTATTCAATGAACTTGTTCCTTAATTCAACAAAAAGAAAGTCATAAAAACTCTTATCATTTATTAAAGTTCCAACTTATGGCTTATTATCAATTTAAATATTTGTCATTTAATAATATTAAACATCCATTAACTTATTATAATAATCAACATGAAAATCATTAATATTGACCAAATTTGACTTTTAGGTCCAATTGGGGCACCCCTAAGTAAAAAATTAGTATTAAGGTGTTTTAGAGGTCCAATATAGATGTCAAAAGGTGTTTCATAGGTCATTTAAAGTCATTTAATGTTATATTATCCTTGGTCCTTAGTTATTTTAGTCCTTTTAGTCATTTTGGGTCATTTTTTAGGTAAAAAAGCTGTATTTAATGATTTTTATAGATTTATTGGGAAGCATGAAGGTCATAAAATGTGATTTCATGTCCCATGTGTTATTATAGGTCTTAATTAACTGACAAAACTAAAAAGTAGTAGGTTCATTAGAATAAAATGTAGTTTTCTTGAGAAAGGAGAAGAATTTAGCACTTGTACAGCCTCCTTGGGAAGTGTGCCATGTGGAAAAGGTTTAAATGTGAATCTTTAAATTACCCATGCTCTGTTCCATGATTATTTTGCTTTATAAGTGTCATTGCAGAGCTAAAACCATTTTGCTCCTTTTTTACCTTTCCTGGAAAGTAAAAGTGACTTATAGGTTTTTGCTTGGTATGGATAGCTCAAGATGTGTTAGGGAAAATAATTTTGGGAGGTTGTTTAAAATTTAGAGATATTAATTTAAATATAATTATTTTTTAGAATTTTGACTTGTGCTTCATGAACCATCCTCACGAAGTTGAACATTCAAAACTACCTGCTAGTCTATGTACCCTGTGGGTTTTACCTTCGTTTGAGAAATTATGTATGAACTAGTTGCTAATTTTGATGCCATATGATGTTTATTTCCCATTATAATTATTTCCATTCTTAGTTTCATGTTCAAAAAATATCTCATGGGCCCTTTGGTTTAGTTTTTAGGTTGATGTCCCAAATGTGATGGTAGTCATTTTCACTACTTGCTAAAAGTTATATTCTCTTCAAGGGATTCATATGAATGGGAAATGATGTTTTCCATGTTTAAATTCCATATTATCAACCTCCTTATATTTTTTGGTCTCATAGCTCCATACCTTTATCAAACACCCAACCTTGTTACAGTCACAACCAAATTTCTTGCCTATTCTCAGTTACAATCATGTTTTTGAGCTCTGATCACAATTATAAAGGGGAAATGGATAATCTAAAAGTGTTTATCACATTATTATGGTATTATAAGTCATGTTGGACACCCCAAGTAGAACTAAAATACCTTGATGATTGTCAATGATATATCTATATACAAAAAACCAAGAATGAACATACATAGGTGTTTGGAGGGTTTCAAACATTGAAGTGAGGTGTAGAGTCTTGCATAAACCTTGTTGATATCATAATATACCATTTTAACCTTTTTAAGACCTAGAGTTTATCATAAATATGCATGATTTTAAAACTTCCTACCTAAACTCATGGTTTACCTACATATAACTAAATCTCCACCTAAAGGCAGCCTAACAAAGGGCTAAATACCCATGAATAGTGTTAAAGCAAGTGATAGAACTTTTTTTTGAAGTCATAGAATGAGGTAAGAACATGATAAATTTTTTTGAGGTGTAAATAGGGAAAGTAGAATATTTAAACACCTTTGAGGATTCAAGTGACTATATATAGGGATTAGTCCCTAAAAGAGCAAAAGAGAGGCCCATGAGTATTTTATGAATGACATATAACATGGATATTTGAGATTTTGATGTATTCCAATAATCTTGAATAGTAGTATCTAGCATAGATAAGACCTATAAATTTTTTGAATGGTCTAAAATAATAAATATTGGTTTTTGGAGATCCCAAAGGTTTCCATTTAGACTCTAAACTCCAGCAGTGATGTCTACAAGACTCTAATTCAAGATGACATTATACCTAAGGTTGATGATTATAGACCATGCTAAAACATGAAGATGATTCCCAAATGGTTAAAATGAGAATTAATGTTTCAATTATCATCTATGGAGGATTATATACTATCTTTTTAACTCCCATACATGTACAGTTTGTACCGTGGACTGATAAGTGTACACCTACAACTAGGAATGAGAACAATGACCCAAGTTAGAATTTTTGAAATTTTTTTGACCATTAAAATGGAATATAATGGAATTTTAGTATAAATATGTGATATTAAACCTAAATTGGATTCAAATAATGTCTTCAAACATAATATCTAATCTAAACTTAAGCCAAATACACACCTACAACATGGTTCCCAAGAGCAAGTCACATTCATAACAAGATGAAGACAAGAAGGGATTAGTAAAGAATGAGAACTATATAAACAAATTGAGATGGTTCATAAAGATAAATTATGATTAGTAACCTTATAAAGGAAAGATATTCACCTATAGATCCTTACATCCCTCAACATTGTTGACTATGTTGACCATGACAGGTAGTGAGATGAGAAGTATGCATAGGTGATGATCTAGAGTCACTTAAGGTGAATTAATGAATCAAGATTAGTGTTAAATGGTCAGGAAAGTTTAGGGAGAATATATTACACTTTATGATTAATTTTTTAATAATGAAACACTACTCATAGGCTCATTTTCCTAAGTAGGTAGGGTAAATTAGCACTCAGGCCTAAGTAAGTAAAAGTGTAGTTTACAATGAAAATGTGGTTAATAAAGGTTTGAAGCTTAGTGAAAACCTAGGAAAGGATGGTTATCACCTTTTGTAATCTCCATGATATGGAGATAGGGTAGATAAATATCTCTAATCATGCATACTTAGTCCATTCCTTAAACCCCTATGCATAGCCTTTCTCCTGGTAGTCTATCTCAATTTTAAATGTTTTTGGAAGGGTAAATAATAAGACAAAGGGATTTATTTTTGTTTATATCATCTTAAAAACTTATTTAACCATCTCAAATCTTCAAATTTTCTAAGTTGATGGGGGTAGTTCCCTCTATTTTATCTCAGATAGAGGGCACTCCCCTCATGAGCAAAACCTGTATTCTTGATAAGAGGTGATAAAAGATGACCAAAAGGTTGTTTGGATCCTTATATAATGTGTATAAAGTATTATATAATATAATAAAACATGGATAACTAAGTAGAGAGGGAGGGATACTAACATAATGGTCTAGACTCTTAAGATTTCAAGTATGTTTGTTAGGCCTTGAAAAGACCTAATTCCAAATGGGGGGTCAATTTCCCTTCCAACCTTGGGTAAGATTTATAATAAAATGGAACCTATTAATAGGGTTAAAAATATTGGTTTAAGCTAAAAGTATGTATGGAAAACCATCAAGAGCTCATGTTGGGCTTTAAGATGAAGACAAGTTACAAGACCAACATTAGTCTTAGTGCCCAAACAAGGAGTCATCTTCAATTACAACATGAATAAAACATCTAAAATTATTGTAACATTATTATTGAGTCATTTTAGATATTTTTAATCTCTCACCTTATAGGTAAAACCACACATTGTCCATTTTTTTAATCTCAAACCCATTCAGACTTGTGTAAAATGGGAAAGAGGAGCTCGATAGGGTGATTTCAATTACTCATATATTTTATAAGGATATATATGGTGGAAAAAGAATTTTTAAGTTATTATTAGGGTCCCCTAACATTATTTTTGTGTAATTTTTCTACAAGTTAGATTTTAGAGTTTTATGAACAAACCTTAAGAGGTCAGACAAGCCTAAAATCCTCCAAAACCCTTCCTATTCACTTGATTAGAGAAATAAGGCTGAAAATTCATCTATATGGACAAATTTTCTCATTAAATACATTGTAAATTTTATAGGACTCACTTAGGACCCCTCTAATTTAAATTAGTTATATGGACTTGTACAGATGGGGAGAGAAATAAGCTATTTTGACCATTTTTTGTGTTGTGTAGGCTAAAAGAAGAATATAAAGATGAAATAAAGTTTTGGGGGAATATTTAGGCTTTTTATAACTCCCTATGTTCATTTAATTCCTTTAAGAAACTTTTATGGGTCTAAAATAGGTGCTTCAACTTAGCTAGTCAAAATTGGCCTAATGGAAAAGCTAGTTAGAAGGGTGGAAAGCTTCATGTGACAGATTTTAAAGATTTCTTGATGCCTCTAAATCCATGGAGGTTATTTAAACTTGTCATCCACTCCATCACACATATTTTCATGAAAAAATTATGTCGTTTATGAGGCCAAGTGTGTAGGGTGCATGAAAGAGGAGTTTTCTAGGTAGTAAATGATGCTATCTCAGTTTTAGGTGTTTTTAGAGGACCAAGAATACAACCAATGCATGTAAAAGAATTTATAATGTCCTTAAAATTCATCCCAATAATTTTACCTACTCTTAATTATTCATAAGGTGTTCAAATATGTCTAATCATGAAGGCAATTTTTCTAAGTTAGAATGAGGAGTTTCATGCCACTTTTCATGAAGTTTATGACTTGGATTGAAATTTTTACTCCCATACCTTGCATGGTTCATACCATAACATATTATCATGAAACATTAACTACTTTTATTATCTTTACAAGTGTCATTGTGACCCTTGGACTTCTCTCTTCTTCTCTCTCTCTCAAGTTTTATAAGAACTAGTTATTTTGGCATTGTATTCTATGTTCCACCTGAGTATGGTGAATATTTGACCATTTATATACCTTTTTATAAATAATACTACTTATTTTTTCCTCCTCCATGACTATTCCTAGTGTTTTCATTTGGAATGTTTGATTTTTCATAAGTGAAGGCTATGGATTTCTTAGCATGTTGTTTCATTCTTTCATCTTACTTGTAGTTGGAAATATTCTTCTTGTAGGGCATGCAAAGTATTATAGGAAATGTCAAGGATTGAGTGAGTTGGTCTTTTCATTAGTTCCCTCATATGCCTCTTGTCTAGTCCTCCTAGCTTTACATATTCATCCATAACCTCACAATGTAACTTTGATATAAGAAGATGAATATTGGAAAAGTTTATGGTTAGTTTATCCCTTGATTTTAATTATAACATGCTTATGGTTGGAAGTCATAAATATATTTGGTGTATCACCGCCCTTAGGTTAGTTTCCTTTTAGTTATCTCTCTCTCCCTTTTCACCCCCAAAGTTAAGTGTAGTTATAGTCCAAAGTGGTACATCAAGGGAGATATCCCTATCTAGAGTTTCACCTCATCTTTAGGATACCCACAAGCCAAGAGGTATTTCCATTATGACACCTGGATGAGGAGAGCTTTGCTATCTCCTCAAAGGGTGCAAATCCAAGTGACAATAATTAAATTTGGAATGTTTTTCTTTTGATTTCAATATAACTAGTAAAACATTATTAACCATGATATTACCTTTTGTAGTCCATGGGTAAGATCCTACACCAAAACTACATAAGAGAGATGGAGCAAGCAATGATGGATTTTGGTAAGTGAGTAGTGGAACCATCAGAATCAGCTAGGTATCTAGTGGTGAAAGAGGAAGCAATGGGTTCCATTCAAGAGGGTGAATAGGATGAGGAAGGAGAAGGGTTTGATGTGGGGTGGGGGGTGTGTGGCATAGTTAGTAAGAGGAGACAATAGGGGAAGATTTAAAAAAACTAAAATTAGTTCTACTATTATGTATAAAGTTCTAGGCAATTCTTCTCAAGAGTAACCATTTGAGATGGAACATATGGATGAGGATAGGGATATATTTCATGGATGTTCCTCTCTAGGGAAGAAGGATTCAAAAGTAATATAAGTGTCATCTAGTGTTTTCTCCATATTGATGGTGTATGCTAGTTGAAAAAACATTTTAAATCTTTTATATTCATATGGGGAGTTTTGTAAAGAATCTACTATTAGGGTTCTACTTAGTTTTAATCCTTTTCTAGTTCCTAAGAGTTATATTCCATTGGCAGAGCCTTCTAAGAAGGAATTTGAGGTGGTGATTGGTTCAAGGGGGAAGTAGAATTAGAGTTAAAAGATGAAGTGGCCTTATAAATGGCTTGTTTTGGGGATGTTCCTTTAGTTTTTTTGACACTCATCCTATTTTGGAGATTTTAGATGTAGAGCTTTTAGTGATAGGATTGGATAGAGGGAATAATTATTTTATTGGTAGATTTATGGGGAAGAGGCCTTCTTGGGAAGATATTTTGTATTGGTCAAAATCAACTTGGACTGCATTAAAATCTCCTTCTCTCTCAATGCTATCAATTTTTTTTATCCTCTTATTTCATTCTTCTAAAGATATAGATTTTGTGTGGTCTAACAGGCCATGATTTATTAGTAAACAGGGGGTGTTTTTTCTCCTTGACCCCTTTTTTTGACCTTGTTGCTTCGGTTATATTCCAACCTCCTATTTGGGTAAGATTTTATAATTTTCCCTTGGCCTTGTGTGACCCTAGAGTCCTGAAGCAGTCGACCATCAAGTTGGGTATTTTTATAAAAATTGATGAAACCCTTGAAGTTAATCAAATTTTTATTAGGGGGTATGTTTTTATTGATTTATCCAAACCTTTACATCATTCCATTCAGATTTCATCCTCCTACAGAATGTAGACATAATTTATTAACTTTAAAGTGTTGCCTTTTAGATGCTTCAAATGTAATCAAGCTGATCATAACTTTTTTTCATGTCTTGATAAGGGTTTTTAATGATTTCATGAAATAATTCAAAATAAATGGTCCAAAAATATTGGATGTCCTAATTAATATTTGGTTCATAGTATGCTATTTATTTTGAAATCCACTTCTATTGAGATTCCTTCTTTGGTAGTCCTTCAAGAAGTTCAGGATAGTTTTTATAAGGGTGTAGATTCAACTTCAGCTCAAGTTTTGAATGGTTTGAAGGTAGGGAAACCTTCTTCTTCCATTTTGGAAGGGAAAATGGCCATTAAGAATCTAGGGGAAATTTTTTTAGATCAATCTTATCCATTACCTAAAGGGTCTCAATAGAGGGAAGTCTTAGAAGAGGATGGTGATGATTTAGGGGAGGAAATAAAAGAGCTACTTAGTAGGGTGATTCTATCTATAAATTATCACCCTTGTGGCTTGAAGACACCAAATTATGGTAATAAATGGAAAAGAGGTAGGAAAATAAAAACAAATAGATTATATATTGATGCTATGAATTCCACTGATGGTAGTACTCAATGGACAACGCAATATTTACTCTCTAGCAAGAGCAGACACTTGTTGGTAGCTAAAGGATGATTTTATTTTTTGGTTAGGTTCATTGCATTTGGATGAGAATTTTTGATTGGTTTTTATATTTATAGTTTATAGTTTGTTTATATTTTATTTATGGTTTTGGTTTTAAGTTATCAATCTTTAGATATTTTACTAATTAGTTTGGGGTTTTTAGGTATTAATGAGATCAAATCTGGTATTTGGTTTTATGTCTTTTGGAGACTAGGCTTCTTAGTGTGCCCCAAAATTAGTTTAAGATCCAATTAAAAGCTAATATCTATCAAAAAAATAAACCTAAAAATTAAACAAGAGGGTAAGCCATCTATCTCATGTCAATATTATCTTCAAGAGTTGTGAAAACTTGTAAGATCTCAATGACAACAAGATCAATCAATAATATAAATTATCATTAATAAGAGTATAAATGAGATCATTAAAACTAATAATCAAATTATATTTTAAGTCTCAAAATGATTTATAAATATCTATCTATATATTAAAATAAGTTCCAAAAGTAATATACAAGCTCTTGAACTCTCATGTTCATTCCCAAAAAGAATTAAAACTTCTTTTCAATGAACCCAACAAAATTGAAAAAAAATATAACATTCTCCCTTTTACTGTATCAATTATAAAACTTATAAAAATATTACATAAATAGGAAATTATAAAAAAATATATAAAACAAAACTTCATTCTACTATGCTATGAAAATAATTCTAATGAAAAGAGAACAATGTGTTAAAAGATTCTAGGAGTTACTTTATAAAATTGTAACTCACAAATACAATAATCAATTAAAAGTGTCCTTTCCATAATCTAGATTAGTTTCCATCCAATGATGAATATAAAAAAATAAAAACACTTCCTATAACTCAACATTAGTGTTCTAAAATATATATTCTCCTTAAAGGCATAAGCACTACTTATCATCTCCAAATCAAATAATGGATCCACATTTCAAAAATCACACACACACACACACACACACATTAACAATAGCTTCAATGATTGTTATAAAAATATCACATCACTTATTGAATAATCATTCATTTACATTTGTACTTATAATAAAAGATAAACAACATATATAACAACATAAAATAATTCTACAACCACTTTATAACTAAACAACATAACAATGTATTGTTTCCAAATTTGAATAATAATTTAATACATTGAATATGATTATACAAATAATTGTATTCACTATCATACAATGAGGCATTGATTTATGTCATGTATTTAAACTAAATAACCACATAATAGGAAAACAATTACATGAAGAGACCAAGCAATTGAATCATATTCTAAAAAGCAACATGTAAATATCCCACCCATCATATCCAATGAGCCCCCCATTGATGGACCTAGACCACCCCATCCATTAGTTGGATGTGGAGTTCAATAACAGGGTTTATATAAGGGTGAATCAATAATATAGATTCTAAACTTTAAAATCATGAACATAAAGAATGATAATTAATTGATTAAATGATAAGTGGAGGAATGAAAATACTTATGATTACCATTAGTACTATCATTTGATTTCTTCAGATCAAACAATAATTATTTTATCCATTGACTTTAAATGAGATATGCATGTATATACGATACATGTATTTATCAAT
The DNA here is from genome assembly GCA_037957365.1 of Torreya grandis. NCBI lineage: Eukaryota > Viridiplantae > Streptophyta > Pinopsida > Cupressales > Taxaceae > Torreya > Torreya grandis. Next base: position 4,797,281 of record JARHVA010000601.1, on the reverse strand, counting down.
CAAATATTACTAAATATATTCATAACTACTTCTATTCTCAGCCATTATCCTCCAAAAATAATAGACATCAATAGTCCAAAATATATTGACATTAAAAAGAGTCATGTCACCAAAATGTACACATAAAATGAGAAAGAATCCATGCCATAATTTGTTATAATAGCACTCATAAAAAGCAATAAAATTTTTACTTATATGAACTCATTTTAAACTATAATGAAACCCTATTCTCATGCAAATCCATTCAAGAGAAACATAGGTTTACCAAAACCCTATCCATAATGTAAAATAAGCACCTAAATCCATATCATAACTGTATATAAATAACTATCACCAAATATAGTCAATTTTTTTTACATAACCACATTAGATAACCATTACTCAAATCCAAGTCAAATAACAAATGTAAAAGAAATAACCAAAACCCATTCCTTTAAAAACAATGGTAATAACCTATTTGGTGTCAATAAGCCTTCAACTTAACCATACCTAGTTTTAATATCACAACTCACAATAATGAAAAAATAACCACCCGATCAAGTGCTAAGACTAAACATTGTTTCACGTGAAAAACAAATCCAAAATATTCCCATAAGAGTATATTTGACTATAGTTCAACCATTCCATTATGGGTTCATTGTGAAGTCTATGAACTTCATCATGATCATATAATGGTTCATTATTTATTCTAGTTATAATACATTTTAAAAAATGTAGAATAACTACTATATTATACTCCATCTCAAAGATAAAAGACCACTTACTTGTTGAACACACCCATAATGCATAAAATTACAATGACCTTTTGAGAAAACCAACAATTTATTTTTCCTATTTGCACCTAACCAAGCTCTCATGAACTCTAATGAATACCATTAAAGCCCAAAGTGGTCTTACATTCTTGCCATGAATAATTGGAAACATGGCCCAACAAACCACCATCATTTACACTCAAAATGCAACTAAAATTGAAATAAAAGTCGCAAACCAGTCCAACTAGGCCTTCACCAAATTTTTTTGGCAAAGTTTATATAGGATTTGGATAAAATAACTCATCCAATAACCAAATGGATAAATAAAATGGCTTTAAAGCTACTTGATAAGCTAAACTTGGGATTTGGGTCATAATGACCTAATTCTTAATGAATTCAAAACTAAAATTTTGAAACACCATGATCAAAACAAATTAAAACTAATGAAGACCCCATGACCTAGTAATGGTCCTCTCCTTTAGCATATCAACTTTAAGTTGCCAAGACCATAAATCACCAAGTCAAAGCCATACAACAATCATAATAAACAAAACCAACTCAAATCATCCAATAAATTCTAATGTACATGTTCCTAACTTAGACCAAATTTCATGCTTTACATAATCTCTTGACTTTCCAACAATTCATAAAAATAAAATCCAAGTTGATGATTGTTCCACTAGACATCAAAGAAAAATAACAACATAAAACTAATTGCCATAACAGTCATGAAGCCATACCAAGCAATAGAATGTAATCAAAGACTTAATATGAAACCTCTTTTCTCATCAACCAAATGAATAAGTGAACACAATAGTCAAAAATGACCAAACAAGGTAAAAATCAAAATCTCTCAACTTAAAAGATTAATAACTCAGTGTTTACCCTTATTTTACCCTCTACTCTTAAGTACCGAATCCAACCTAGCTCATTTTACTTTTCATGTTCCTATAATCATCAAAGTGATACATCAATAGTATTTGAATGGAAAACCAATATCAAACATGACAAGTAATTTTGAATTGAATTACATCCATCAATTCTTTAAAAAACTAAATTAAATCATCCATGACAATATAAACATGTAAAATACATAACATATCATAATAATATCTCAAAAAAGAGTCTCAATAACATAAAGGTATGGTTTAATAACTACCAACACAACTAAAAAGTATGCCAAGAAGTAAACAAATTTGTAACCAAGAGTGCTATAGATATAAAATAGAGAACACAAACTAAGATCATGCACATATCCCAAAAAATATCCATTTAAAAAAAGGTAAAATAGATATGTCAACAATAAAATTATAAATAAATATAAACCTCAACACAGTATAATATTTATAGATGGGTAACAACTATAAATATTGCAACATTTGGAAAAAAATGTCTCTAACATGTCATCATTTGTGTGTAGAGGCAAGTCCAACATCTTGGTCCATGTAAAATTTGTATGTATTTCATATCACTCACAAATACTATTTTAATAGATGTGTGATATAAAAAAATTATGATAAATAACAATCATGAGAGTAATTAACCATGTCATTAAAATTAGAATAAATGGAATATATCTGAATAATTTGCAACATGTGTGAAAGTAAAGTATGCATCAAAAATGATGGCATGTTCATGCATGATCACAATACCCACATTGTACATGTGAATGTGAGAGATATAATAAGAATGTAGAGGAATGACTATACATCATCATGGCATAAAATATACACTTTTCATTATGTACAATGCACATGTATTAGAAATATAGTACACAAAGAATATATTTTTCATGAAAAATATTGCTTTTTTTTATGGGTAAAAAATAGGTTTTGAAAGGCCTCATAGCCTTGTAAAAAGGAGAGAACTTAAAAAAATTAAAACATTAGTGCTCTGTTGGGATGCCTCTACTAGTGGCATTAAAATGAGTGTGAATAAATCCACTTAATAGGATCTTCCACCAAAGGAAAAATAGAAAAAAAATTACTAGGAAACTTCTTTGAAGTTTATGCCAAACTTAATTTAGGGATATGACCCATTATTTTCTGATTTTAAAAATATTAACATGAGGTTCCCTCGAATGGAGAGACATACAAGAAGGTTGAGTCTTTTCCTTTTCCTTTTTACCTTTTTGGAACCATGAACCATCCTTCCTTATTCTCAGCCTGAAGGGTTGGTGAAACTTCCTCAACTAGGATGTAAGGCTGAGATTTATATTCCATTGTTGACCCTAAATTATTATTTACCCTAGAAAAATCCAAATCTAGAATCTCCTCTAAGGAGGAGGATGAAATTGACACAACCTTCCTTGGAGAGATTAAATTGATCAAGGATTCTTCTTCAAAGTGTGGCAAGCTTTTGGGATCCTTGTTTGAAGCAGAGGAAGTAAGGACTTTAGAAGAAGAGGCAAAATTCTCATTGTTAGTATCCCAATATTCATTTGTAGCCAACACTTTGAGATTTTTAGGGATAAAATATTTCCACCAGGAAGAATCCTTTTTCTGAGGAGATTATAAATTTTGGTCAAGTGCCTAGTGGTAAAATAAATACGGTAGAAAAACAATAAAAATTCATAGTCAATAGTTTAAGACTAAGTGCGGTCTCTAACTTGTAGGGTGATTTTTTTGGAAGGTTCTTAGAGGTATAAATATTCACCAAAATACTATCAAAATTAGTGAGGGAGAAACTATTAGTATTTAGATGCATTCTTAGAAACTCACCCAGAGATCTACCAATAACCTCCAAACTAAAATCTGTCCAAAACTAAAGAGAAAGGTTGGGTAGATGGAACCAGATGGGTTTTACATGAAAAGGTTTAATGAGGGGATTGAAGGCATGGGACTATGGTCTCATGAACAAGGGGTGGTGATTCAATCTCTAAGATTAGTTCTAAATCTTTTCCTTATCCTCAATATTATGAAAAACAATAATAAAGAAGATTTTAGCATAGGATAAATATCAAGACTACTTGAGAGTAGGGTTTTCCATTGCTTTTAGATCCATTTGTTAAGATCTTGGAGCTTTATCTAGAGATCCAAAAATTTACTGATGATGCCCCTAGTATAAAAATATTCCTCTAATTTAAGAACAGTCATCGTTTCTTCTTTGTCAAAAATCACCACTAGGTTATTAGAAGCAGGGGTGAGAGGTTTGGGATCCATTCTTAGACCTATCCTATGGGAGATATCATCAATAAAATGTGGACCTATATCCAAACTCTAATCTAACCTCTGCCTCCATTTTTATGACATCCTAGCTAGGGTTTGACTATGCCCAACCTACTAAAGACTTCTTCCTAATAATCAGAGTAGATCCAAGTTGGTGTTTGTTTGGGGTAGTTAGGAGTAGCAGTGGTTGGAGGAACAACCCATCCAAGTATATCCATTAAATCAATATTGTAGGCACTATTTGAAATGGTACTAGGTGGGAGACTAGATGTGGGTGGTTTAGCAGATGGAGTAGGATCATGATGAGACATATCAGTTCCCAAAGTTACATAAACTAGAACTAAATATCAAATTAAAAAATTAGATGTATTAAGGCTTTTTCTAACTTTTTTATTTGGTTGTGTTAAATGTTACATGATAGAATCAAATAGCTTAGGATAATATATAAAATTGATCTTAATTGTTTCTGGTCAATATTTTTCATTTGATCAAGTAAACAAATAGGTTTTACATGGATATTGCAACCTAATAGTTAAATGAGTATCAAAGTTAAGCAGATAAAGCCCAAAGGGATAAAATGCATATTAAAACTAAAATAAAAAAATATCAAACAAAAACATATATCAAAAGTCCAAATAGATAAAATAGAAAAGTGAAATTACTCAAGGGATGTAGTGTCCTCCATGAGTTCCTTACCCTTCATCTTGTTCTTGATAATTATTTTTTGGGTCCTAATTCTCAGGCCCTTAGTAATGTCCTTTGGGAAGATTATCCTTGATTTATTTTAGACCTCCTTTTCTAGGTTCTTATTAGAAGGGTTAGCCAAAGATAGGGTTTTGGACAAGGGTTTAGAAGTGTGTTG